>JAYMSP010000507.1:0-49092 GCA_036897095.1 Plantago elongata
ACTTACCCGTAATTATGTAGTTACCGTTATTTTCAAAAAACTAGCCGTTGGAAATATTGTTGGAGAGAATTGGTGCTTTTTTAACACAAAAAACAGTCCATGTTAGCCTCTTATTTCAGATTTTTACAGTTTATAGTGTCTAGTTAAGTTATGCATTCATCGAGTTGTTTTAGAATAATTTATTTTCTTATTTTTTTAAAGTATTAGTAAATACTACAAGTGTAAATTGTGCTATGATGGGGATTATTCATATTTATCGCTACATAGAATATAGTTATAGAAATTATTAATATAGCCAAGATATTAATATACGAATATAATGAATGTTATAAATAAAATAATCTATATATAATGTACATAGATCAATATTAATAATAATCACTTTTAGATTAAATATATTTTCTCAATAAGTATTAATTTGTGTAAGAAAAATCAGAAAGAGATAAGAATTTATTTATAATTTTTTTTTTATTGTTGTTTTTTTACTTTTCTAGGTTTTCCTACATTTTCTTTTTCACTGTTTTTATTTTCCATCAAAACAAACATGATAAATTAAAGATTTCTTAATTTTCTTTCCCTTTCTCTCGAAATCCCTTAAACTATGCAGAGCCTAAGTGTTTTATGAAAATGCTATTATCCTGCCAAATGAAAGAACACAAGACTGGGTTTTGTAGTTGTGCATGAATTAATTACATGTTGATTTAATTATTATAAGACTACAAGAAATGAAACACCCACACTAAACGCGAAATTAGTATTGTTTACAACAATTTAACCAAGGTAACTATACTTACAAACTAATATTAAATATGACCACTACTACCGTATCATAAAGAACTTTCTAATGACCTTTTTCTTATTTTAATCATAAATTATTAAAAATAAAAATACAATAATGACAGAATTACATCTAGGCCCTCTATTAGATGCAAATGTTGCAGATGACTACTAAGATCATGTTTGGATTGCCCCTATATTAAATAGTGAATTAAGCTGGTCAACACAAAAACGGATTAATAGACTTGGATGTAATTGTTGATCTATCATCTGCAATATACACATCCGTTAATATGTAGTTTTCCCAATATTAATTATACATGCACATTGTTGGCTAATACACTAATCACATATAGTATATGATAACCTGTTAGGCTATGTTTTAGGAAACTCATTAATTTTAATTAAGTGGGGAGTGGAAAGAAGCTGGAGTGGGAAGGAGGAGGTGTATAGTTCGATTACTGGTAGAGATTTAAGGCGGTTTAGGAGTAAAGTAACGTCATGTGATTGGTCTAGGAATAGTTATAATATTTACCGTTTCAAAAAAATTATTTTTAGTTAAGTTCTACATAGTTATTTTTATATTACAAATAAATTCAGTCACATTTAGTTTAGTTTATTCGAATGGAACATAACCTTTCTAATTGTGTTAACAAAGGCGATGAAATATTAGGGGCAAATCGCTTGACGCATACTATTGTAAATGGTTTCGACACATTTATTACAAGTTCAATCGTGTAAAAAGTGCATATGTAAATTATGTACATGAATTGAAGTTGTTGACAGCCTAATATATAGTTAGATGTTGAATATGCTCTACTAAAATTTTGTTTCTTTACTAATTATGCAAATTGAATGTCAATTTAATAATTATTAATTTACTTTGATGAGACACCTTTGCTCGAATTCGTATAACATGAAAACATGAATAAATTAATTCATCTAGTTCTACTAAATGAAATGTTTCAAAATTAAACTAGTTGAAATTGGAGCAAAAGTTTCGAACTTGTTTGAGGACCAAGATATAATTAGCAAAAGGTAAGGGTTTAGGGTTATGGATGTAATTGTGACTTGTGCCCTTTTTTGTGTCAACAAAATGGCCGTATTTCTTCTTCTTCGATCCGGTTCAGTTCGGTCTAGTTTCTGCTCAGACCTACCTCTTGCCAGGCAAGAAGACAGAAGCTCAGTTTCAAAAGCAAATCAACCAGGCTAACATTCGGAGTTCAAATTGGCGATTTGTATGGAAAGCTAAGGTTTGGTAACTTGTCTCCAGCTTGGTATTTTCTTCTTCTTGTTTTCCGTTTTATCAATTCAATTCTCTCAAGCCTTTCGTTTCCGATTCTAATTTAAACTATTCGTTTCTTCCTCTGTATATCGTCATTTCATCAATCCCATCAATCAGTTGAGAATGTTTGATTGTTTTGTTTTTCCATAATTTTAGTTTCATATAACTTCTTTTTATATGGATTCGGCTGAATCAAGCGAGGAGATGGATAAATTTGAGAGGGGTTAGATTAGCGAATTTATTTTCAAATGGAAGCTTTTTTGTCGATAAGCTCATGGAATTCGGGTATACGAATTCATAAGCTAGTAGGGTAATATATGCTTCAAAGATTTGTTCTTTTGTTTGTTTATATTTGTCATGATATACGTTAACTCTGAGGATTTAAGTATGAGTGTGAATGTCCAAATGTCAGTGAGTGAAGATCAACATTGAGTTTTGATCATCATTTATCGTGTTTTGAGTTTGCCCCGGATGGTGCAGAAAAGAGTACAACAATGGTTGTTCATTGCTATCCTTTGTAGTTGTAGCCTCATGTTTAAAGTCCTGCCCTGCAGATTATATCTGTTTTTCCCTAACAAGTATTGTTTTGTTAGGGATAGTTGTAACACGATAAGACAAGAGAAAGACTCGTATGTTTCCTACCAGCTGTAAATAAGGTAGCATCATCCTAGTTACTTTTCTCCTGCGGAATTCTTCCAAAGCCGACAAGGACTTTGGAATCAAATACTCATGTTTGAAAAGATTTGCCTTTCTTTGCTACAAGGAGATGACAGAGTTAACAATTTATTATAGAATATGTCTTTGAACCTTGCTACAAACTCTGCTGATCTCGTCCATTGTGGATATTCTCCAATGCAACCTTATAGTAGGAGTATATTTGAAAGTTTCATTAAGGCCTCACCTTTGAATAGCATGGCACGAATTGAAGTTGAAAGTGAATTTTCTGCATGTTTTTATTATTTTCGAGAAATTTAAGAGCTCAACTTGTTCTGCTCCACCTGGTATGTTGCATCCACATTTTATGCCCTTAAGGAACACTAAATAAAGGAAGATACACACATACGCTAGGTCCATGTCATACTTAACAACCGTTGTTTAAATTATTAAATATCGACATCATTTTAATTACATGTAAGAGATGTATAGACTTGACTTGTTGGTTGAGCTTGTGCTGAAGGTTCTTATAATAACCTGAGATTTGCCATATCGAAATGACTTTGTGATGTGAATACGCTTCATCGTATGCATAGCTTTTGCATGTCCCTGAAAGTGTTTTAAGTTTAGAGAAAGAAAGTACAGGAAACGAATATACATATTGCAAAATGTGCTGAAAAGTACTAAAAGAGGTGCAAATCTAGTGTTCATTGTATGAAAGCTGGTACGGGTCAGTTTTTGAATATTTGATTCCTACCAGCTTAATAATCTTAGAGAAGAGAAATTAGAAGATGTGTGAGCAACCACTGTAATACTCCCTTTTGATACAAATAAGCTAGAGGGTTGTTTGCTGAAGCAATTACAATTTACAATAAACCAAGATTTTCCATATTATTCTGCTTCTTGAAATATTTCTACAAATATATATCCAGACTCCTTGCAGAGTTTCCAACATTATTGATACTCGGTTGTTTATTACAGGTGTGTATCATGTCTATAAAACCAACTGTTGCTTTAAGAGCTATACTCGTCGGAGGAATTGCTGCATTTGCTAAAATTGGTGCTGTTGTGAAAGCTGCCGGTGGAGTGAAGGTTGGTGCTGCAGCTGCCGCCATGACTGCTGCAGCAACTGCAGCCGTATCTGGATCAAAGAAGGATGATCCTAATAACGCCTCCCCACAATCTTCAAAATGACACCTTGAGGAGACCACAGTTTGCTAATTTTCCTGTCCATTCATGGGAAGCTTGAACGTGCTAAATTAAGTCTTATCTTCAATAAGATGTTTAATGGTTAGACTAAAGTTATGGCATAAGCAAAACATCACTGGCAGTTTTAGTGTTTACGCCATTGATGATTAGAACGTGATGTGCTATGTCCATGTGAATTTTCGTCGTGATGGGGAATTTCACATGAACGGCTCATATGTTATTGATTTGTAGTCTGTGAAAACAACATTTAAAAATCATGAGCCGGAGAGATCATCCCTATGAGATACATATACTATGTTCGATTAAAACACTGTTTGACTGCTTGATGCAATGTTGGAAAAGTTATAGAGAATGATGTTTGTAATATAGTTACAATTATGCATCTTTAGTAATGCAGGTATCCTACTTCTTAAACAAAACATATGTTATTAATTTTCAAGTTATGAAAGCTTATCTCGTAAAAATTTATGATTTCATCAGTTGAGAATTTATAAACTAGGATTGATCCAGAGTTCGGTATTAAAAAGTAGAAAAATTAACATAGAACATCAAATATGACAATTTGATAAAAATTGTATATATACGAGTAAAGCTAAATATATGTATATACTCCGTCCTACTAATAATCAAGTATTCTTTTATATGTATATAAAAACATTAATTTATAAATCGAACATGATTAGTGGTAAAACTAAAGTGCGGAATTTTGTTCAACAAAAGAATGCTTAGATGAACATTGTATACAGTAACAAGAACTCGACCATCAATCATATCAGTTCGTTATAGTAGATTATCAGTAACAAGAATTATCACGTCGTCATTGTACCTAGCAGGTATGTTGGCTACTTGTTGCGCCTCGAATGTCACCAGGAAGTTCGGCAAGAAGCCTTCTATGCTTATTGGAGGGTTTCTGTTCTTAGTTGGTGCTGTTGTGAATGGATTTGCACAGAACGTTGCTGATATGTCCAAATAAAGTCCGCCTCCGCTCTAGACGATCCAAGACGTACTCAGACGATCTCTCGGAAGAAACGAGTTCCAAGTGTTCCGATTCGGAGGCTTGAGTTCCGACCCAGGCCTCTTGATTCCGAGACGCGTTCCCTTCACCAAAATCAAGCGGAAGACAGACTGAAATCTCTAATCTCACATATGTTCCGAGGCCACTTGGGTCCGATCCCTCATTCTACCTTGTGGTCATCATCAAGTGATGTGGCTGTACTAGGTTCCGTGGTGAGGACGTGCCTCCTGCCTCCGACACCACGTGTCTCATGATCGCCAGACCGACACAACTCCGAGATGTCAGAACCAAACCTCCGGTGGTATTGCACTATAAATACGGAGCATTTATACCTCATAAATGTAAGAAACTACCATCTAATATACTACTCTCTACATTTTAAAGGTCCGAGCTCGAGCTCCTCAGACTTTAAAACACGTTAAATTCGAGTCCGGTTTGTCTCAGGTAAACCGGCCGAAAAGAGTCTAACCCCTTGTTTGTATATGTTCTCAGGTACCAAGTAAAGTTACATCGGACCTAGTTAGCCTCAGAACATCCTCGACTCGGATACCATCACAACTGCACTATCTCAAAAATATCACTTGCCTCGGACCACTACTTGATTCGGAATTCCCTGACTCCAAACACTTTCGACTAAGAATAATTCTCTTATATTCGACCTCCACGAATCAAGACGCCTTCTCTCTAATCTAAAAACGATCTAGTCCCTCCTTGATCCTCGTACTTTGCCTTAATCGGATTTATACACTATCATATTGGCGCCATATGTGAGAAACTTTTTCTTCAAGCGAATAGCCATGGCACTAGCAAGGGGATGAGCATCTGCTATGGGACGTGCTTCTACTAGAGTACGAACTTCAACAAGAGGACGAGCAATAAAAAACACTCCAACAAGAAGACAGACGGGGAGAGTTTCTCCCCCTTCAAAGGAAACATCGGCCACCAATCCACCTAGGGGCGGTACCACGATGTCTGACATCGGACTTGGAGGTCATGCTAGGACAAGATCCAACCGAAGGGTCAATAACTTGAGTCCCTTACGAGAAGAAAATAACATAGATGGACATGAGGCAAGTCTCTCAACTAATGAAGTACCACTACAGAACACTGGGCCACCTGCGAACCCAACTCAGGTTGGACCTTTAGTGATCTTTCCACAAATCACCGCGGATATGTTGTTAGCTGGATACTCTAAGGCGCAGTTATTGCTACTCCAAGCTGCGTTGGACATGAGATCCAGGAATCCACAAATCATAAATCTGGTTGACGATGCAGATCCCAAGCCGGAAATAATCGAGCCTATACCAAGGAACGGTGCTCAAAACCCTCTGGAACACCCACACTCAAGACATTCAAATCCCATTGAAAATAGGAGAAGAGGAGGTCCTAGGACTAGAGGTGATCCAAGGAACGTGCTGGATAGAAAGGCAAGGACGACACCGAATCACAGTATAGCTCAACAAACTAGTAAGCAGGATGACCGTGAAGAGATTCCCGTTGAATCTTCAGCTCAGAATAATCGCCCTTACTCTCCTGAACGGATATCAAGAAGAGAAGGTAGTTACCACACAAGGCAATATGTTACTCATCATTATCGAGGTGATTCCCCCCTAGAAGTCACAAAAGGAACCGAAATGACATGAGTCTGTCACGCTCTTCTATCTCAAGAAGAGAGTACCCATACCAGGAGAGAAGACGCAGTCCTGAAAGGATCGAGTATAGAAGACGTAGTCGATCCAGGAGCACCTGATCATACCCATGGAGGGAGAATATGAACGAAAAGGATAAACTGAAAGAACAAGAACAAGTTAAGATCCATGAGGCGGCCCTGGAGATTGAAAGAGGGAAACTGGAAGCTCTAACACAAGCGAGTGATCTCGTGAAATATGGACACTCAATAAATCCACTTTGTGCTGAAATGAGGAATACCCGATTACCCCGGGAACGACCATGGCAAGTTCAAAAGAAGTTTATGAAGGGAATGGATGCCCTATTGATCATAGGATCCGTTTCGAATCCTCCATCTGCGGAGTAGGGATCCCTAATAATGTCATGGCCCAGAAATTTCCTGGAACTTTGCATAGTGCTGCAATGAATTGGTGGAAACGTCTCTCTGCGAACCCCATCACCTCTTACGCGCAATTAATGGCAAAATTCACCATTTGAGAATTTCATTGAAATTACTCGTCCAATAACTTCCCTAGCCGAGATCGTACAAAGGAAAGACGAGGCTCTCAAATCCTACACCGGGAGATTTGAACAAGTTGCTCTATTGGTAGAATCACACTCACTCAAGGATCGAGTATTCAGGTTGGGGGATACCCGAGATAAAGAGTTCCGTTACAAACTTATCGATGCCGAAATAACTACTGAAAAAGAACTCAGTGACGTGGTAAGAAATACATTAGCACCCACGAAACCCTGGATAAGATGGTGGATAGAGCCGAACTAGGCAAAGCAGAACCACAAGTTCAGAATAGAAGCAAGCCCGTTATCCAATACCAAGATCAAAAGGAAAGATTGATAACGAGGAAAGATGGAGGATGTAAAAGACCACACTCGGAGAATGTATCTAAACTATTCAGATCTTAAGGCACCAAAGGAGCAGATCTTGACTATAATGCAAAACCAAGGCCTTCCCTTTGAATGGCCTGCAAAGCATCGAGAATCCAGATACACGAAGGACTCAAATGAATACTGTCACTTTCATAAACAAACAGGGCATTCTACTGGGAAATGTATACATTTGAGGCAAGAGATACAGAAGTTGATCGAGCTAGGCTACCTACAAGAGTACGTCATGAAAAACCCAGATACTCAAGCCCGAAGGAATCATTTGGAGGAACCCCGCAAAAGGGAAAGAAGGAAAAACTCCCCCCGACGGACTCTGAAACCGGGACCGAGTCAGAAGAATAATTATGAGAAAGTAAGAAACGATGATCGAAGGCATACCTACAGTTCAAAAAGAGGAACTTCTCCCGCCAGGACCTCTAGACCAAAGAGAGCATCGGAATGGAAGGAAATCTCAGAGTCCACCAAGGAACACAGGGCAGATAGGCTATCTGGGAAACTGACCCGTCTGTAAAAATGATAATTCATTTATCTATGGCAGAGTTCTTACCATCACCGAGGGACCAACAGGGGCGATAACCCCAACCCCAAATTTATAGCAAAACTACCAACAATCAAATGTGAAGTTTCAACGAAACAAAGAAGATGAAGGCAGCTTATCCGATATCAGTTTTCTATATGGGCAATGGCATGGTAACCGAGCCTTAACAGAGATTTTCGTGTGTATTTTCAAGATTCCGAACAACACTTTGTTTATGGTGATATTGTCGACAGTGTGAACAGGCATTGCAAAAATAGCAGAAACAGATGGTTAGTAATTTTGAGGCGTAACTATTTGCATAGCCCCTGGGATGTTCTCTCTATAGTTGTTGCCCTTGTGATACTCATACTCACTGTAATTCAAACTGTGTTTTATACTACAAGTGGTATAGAATACCTTAACTTATGGTCATGTCTCTCATCAAGACTCAAAACATGCATGTTGAATGGTGTAGGAGATTGCTCAACTAATTTTGGCAACATATCACACATAAGACAACAAAGATTTCAGCTTACAGCTCACTATCAAGGGCGACAAGAGGCTTTCTGGTAGAAATTTAATTGGACATGGCTAAGAATAACTGACATTGTACTATTGTTAGTACTATTGTTAGTACTACTATCTACATCATTGGATCAACTTCAGATTGAATGTTAACCCTTCAATTTTTATTAATGCGACAAGGCGTCGCACTGTCGCATAATAAAGTAATGCGACGTCGCATTATATTAAAATATCTTATTAGGTTTATTTACTTATACATCCCTCTTATTTTAGTCTTAACAAAATATACCTAAAATAATTCAAAATCAACCCAATAATAATTAAAAAATTCACATAACACCCTAAAAAATTTAATGAAAAACAAAACAAATTGAAAAAAAAAAAGAGAAGACCGGAGCTCCAGTAACAACTTTCGAGCTTCCTGCCATAGAGGATCCACGCCATGGAAGCTTGAGACTCGAGCTTCGAGCTTCCATGGCGGATCCACCATGTCAGGAAGCTCGACCTCGAGCTTCTGCAAATGGCGGATCCACGCCATGGAAGATGCAAATGGATCCGCATGTCGACCTCGATTGTCATGGAAGCTTGAAAAGACTTCCACACCTTTCGAGCTTCTAGCTAAGTTGTCGGAGGTGACATTTCGAGAGTTTCCGTCGTCGTCGATTATTGTTTCACTCTGGCGATGATGATGATGGTGAGGAATTTTAGAAAAGATTAATTTTTGTTTCACATGTAATTTGATTTTTTTAAGGGAAGAACTTTGTAAATTCAAGTAATTTGTAATTTAAAATTAATTTAAATTATTTAAGTTGTTAATAAATTAATTTTTAATATTAAAAGTGTGACACTTCTAATTTTAAAAGGTGTACTATGAATATTGAATAGTACAGTGCGACGGTGTACTACGATTAGCCAAGTCCAAATTAGTTCGTTGACATTTTGCTAATGCTGGTAAAAGTAAACAGTAGTCTCAGATAAAAGATGCAAACCAAAATTATTTGGTCGTCATTCACACAATTGCAGCCATAGAACACAGATCAACTGTTCGTTTAGGTCATAAACACGCAAACCATAATGAACAATCTGTGATCTGTGCGGCTGTGCCTGTAACATGTACCAACTTGGATGCTCGATTACAAGACTAAGAATTCGGAAACTCAAAGATATTCATGTTTCCAAAAATAATCAGGAAACCAACAAGGTTTTCAACATAACTATTTCATCCAGTATCATAACATCCCTATTCCCTACAAACATAGCCGAATTCATATTCTTCATACAGCACAAGACACCTTACTGTAGTGTCGAGTAAATGATTCTATAACATTACAGCTAAGAACAACAGACCAAAAGAATAGAACAGTTTCTACCTGTGTTTCTAATTGGCATCGCACCAAGTTAACAAGATCTTTTAGCCTAACAGCATGGCAGCATCAGGAACTCATCTGTTCTTTGCACTAAAAACATCCATCAGCAGCTTAACTCAGTACACATGCACCACATGCAGCACCATCAGATTATGCAATTCTCTTTCGGTCTACTGTTCAGATAAAAGCCAAAATGTACATGAAGGGCTTCTATACTGGACCCAAGTCGCCACATCTAAGAGGACTAAAATGAGTAGACGTGGAAGTCTGGCAAAAAATTTGCAGTTCAATCATGAATGACTAATACACATTCTTCATAACATTTGATCTTTGACAATCACGAACAAAACATCATTCACTTTATGCAGGCAACATAGCTCGGGTATTACCCAGCATATGCAAGAACAATGCAAGAACAATAGTAAAAATAACGTAAGATTTGGCACCAACATATCTAACAACTTGGAACCCCCTGTCCAAAACCTCATCATGAACAACATTCATACTTCTTTTGCACCCATCTGATATTTTCAACATGACAAACTCAACGACAGATCTAACTGTTTCAAAAGTGACCCTGCCCGTCACATCGAGAACAAACTTCCGATTGCTTGGTACCGCCAGTGTTGAGGAGACACTATTAACCCATCCACTGTTCTGAAGGTCTATTGTCCCGTTCATCTCGTTTCTTGGATAGGCTTCTGGCTTGAAATCCTTCATCTTCTTCAAGCTTAAAGCAGCACCTTTGTCAACAATGGAATAAGAATCACTTGATTCTGGTTGCTTTGAAGCTGTCAACACTTGATGAGAGGTCTTAATAAGAGTTTCAACAGCCCCATTACACAGAGAAACCAAGAGGTCTGTAATTT
The DNA here is from genome assembly GCA_036897095.1 of Plantago elongata. NCBI lineage: Eukaryota > Viridiplantae > Streptophyta > Magnoliopsida > Lamiales > Plantaginaceae > Plantago > Plantago elongata. Next base: position 10,793 of record JAYMSP010000507.1, read on the forward strand.
TAGTCTGATGTTTAGGATTAGTCAAACCAGAAAACATCTCATCATAAACATTGACATCCATAGTTTTATCCAAATACACTGCAACCGCCGTGCTAACAAAATTTTTGATGCAATCAGCCACCAAAAATCTACACCTGTCGTCTGTCACCACATTCACCCATACTGAAGAACCCGGCTTCTCATCAGCCGCACCCAAATCCCCATTTTCACTTCCACCACCAGCATAAAACCCCAACACCAAATTCCTAGCAAAACTACCAACAATCACCGATACAAACCCTGTCCCTTCCTTCGACATCAACTTATCCATCACCCTATCAGAGAAACTCGACGAATCCACTTCTTGAATCTCATATCCCGCACTCTCCACACTATAACCCCTAATCATCCCAACTGTCATTGCTTGTGTAACTCGAGCTACAGACTCCGAAAACTCCTCAGACCGTGCAAGCTTCGACAACTGCCTCAAACTATTGGGAATCTCATTCGAATCCGACTTCAGAAACTCCTTCAAATCCCTAGACACAACAGAAACCGTCTCCGCCGAATCCGAAACCATCTCAGCAATCGAAAGAAGAGAGCCAAACAGCTTCATAACCCTCTTCCTTCTCCTGACCACAGATGGCATGTGATACACCCTATACGCACCATAACTCGAAAACCCAACTAACCCCAGCAAAATTATCCACTTTTTCTTCCTCCTAGTAAAATCCAAACCTTTCACAACCAATCGACTATCCATTGAGCTGAATAACCCAGCTCAATCAAAACCCACAATCCCAATCTCCAAATTAACAGCTCAATTTCAAGAATTCACCAAGAAATCACACCAAACTGACAAAAAAACAAAAGTATAGCTAGTAGAGGATAAAAATTGCAGATACCGAGAGTTTTGGTTTGGGGAACCGTACCGCTTAGTTGGAGCAATAAATGAAGACTTGTTCAACTTACGGCATGCCCTTACAACTTCTGTTAAAATACGCAGAAATTTGGAGTAAACGAAGCAGCAACGAAGAGTAGATGAACAGAGAGAAAGACAAAGGGATGGTTTTTGGTTTGTAAATTTGATGAGATGTGGTGCAGAAAAAAGGAAAAGAGAGGGAAAATCAACGGAAATTGGGATTCTTTCTTTCTTTCTGCTTGCGAGACGAGATGGATCGATGATATTTCATCTTTGTCTTTCTCCAAAGGTTGAGGTCATAATTAACCAATCGATGGGCACGAACACATCTCACGTGCCTTGCACGCTTCTCACGTGACTAGATGTTGATTGGAGTACCATAGTAATGTCCGTTTGGATGCTACTCGAAAATTTTGTATTTGTTATGGCATTTAAATGTCGAATATCGAAATGACTCTACAGTATTAACATTTTTCTCTACAAATATAACAAACTTATAATACTCCATCCAATTACAATTCTATACCAAACACAATTTTAATAATACAACTACAATTCCGATCACTATTCAGTCATTTAAATCGGGGCATTTAAGTTACATGCCAGTCAACCCCTAAAATTTTTACTCGAAACATTATTTGTTGAATTATAAATAGCCCAACTTAATTAAAATTAATATACTAATTTATTTTCACGTTAGGACTAAATATTACAAATTTACAATTATTCATAATTTATTTGACTATAAATTATTTTCTAATCTTTAAGTAGTCTGGAATAAATTTTCATAACGGTACAACCTATCGATTTCACCTATTAAATATGTTTGAAGGAAAAGTAATTATCAGTTCCTTGGATTTTCTGTAGCTGTTGATCTGGGAAAAGCTGAGGTCTATCTTAACTCTATGTTTTAGTCTTAATCGATGTGCTTATTGTTACCTTTTCTTCATTTTGGTGCTAATTAAAGAATAATTTATTGTAATGGAAGCCGCAACTACGTAAGACAGATCCGTAAACCCTTAAAATGGTTGTGGATCTATTATGTTATGTACCACCATACTTGAGTAAACATTGGCGTGCTAAACTTGATTCCTTGTGCGTGTATAAATTATTAAAAAGTCCAAATCGACCTTCTGTGAATAAATTATTACAGTATCTAAAGAACTGATTGATATATAATTTGAGTGGTCTTTTTCAATTAAAATTGAATATTTTTTATAAAATATTCGATTTGAGTGGGGAAATGACCGCTCCAGCTAAATCACTAAATCACTATTTTCCGTATGTTTTGGGCATTGGCAACTTTATCTACTGCTGGACTTTACTTAGGAGGAGAATCACTAAGGAAGTGGCCATAGGTGAATGGAGTTTAGATTGCAAGGATACAGAGGCTTTTGAGTCTTTTGTTGTATCGTGTTGGAACATACGGTATAATTAGGGGTGGAGTTAAAAAAAATTCTTTAACATATGCTCTAGTGCTTGACTTGAGTATTAACATAATAATAATTTATTCCATAGATTATATATATTTTATTTTTAAACATACCGCATAAGTTGATACATTACTAAAAACTATTGCACTACATATAATGAATGATAAACAATATCAGTTCTACAAACAAATTGCACATTTTACATCAAAAAATATATTTTTCTTGCATCGTTATTTAAAATCATGTATTTACTAATAGGAAGTTGTTTTTCTTTTTGAAAATCACTATGGTATATATATTCATAAAATCTAGTGGAGTCCATATCTATTTTAAATTAAATATAGATGAATCTATATTTTTAATAAAAATATTTATGTTAGACAAGTGTTCATGTTGTTAAAAAACTATACATTTATTTTTACTATAAAAAACATAAAACATCAATACTTTTATTTTAGGGTTATCAGCGTAACCCTATGAATTTTAGGTATATTTATTTAATAGTTATACGTTTTTTCAATTGTAAACAAGATCTAAATATATATTTTTTTAAAGTTGACCATATATAGACGAAATTCTCAGAAACCACCCCGTTATGAGCACGGGATAGTCCTTGGGGTAGCTCCGCCCTTGGGTATAATCGTAATAGAATTATTTTTTACCAGTAATAAGGGTATATGTTTTAATTGTTCGTGTCCCCTTTCAATAACCCTCATTTTTTCTGGACTCACATATACTTCTAAAGCTAAGGTTTCTCTTTCAACAAATTTGATGATTCCTAGTTGTTGTCTACATACCATTAGAGGTCGGCTATTTTATTAAGCTTTGTGACCTAAACATTGTCTAATAAGAAAGAAAAAGAACAAAATTTAATAAGCTCCGTGAGTTAAACAATGATGTTGATGAAGAAACTCAGAAATTTCGAATTGTCGTTGAAGATCAAATAATAATACACTTTACGATCATTTCACATGAATAATATGCATGAGAGTTGTGCATTGGACCGAAAGAAATGAATTCGGGCTTGTTTGAGAAACAATTGTAATCGGTCCATTTAGTTCGATGAACAGTGATTTAGCCTAAAATAGACTTCAAATACACCCAATTTCAATTCTATTCCAAACACAATTTTATTAAAATCCATCCAAATGCCCATTCAAATTCTATACTTTTCCATTGCCCATGCAAAATTTGGACCTTGGGCCGTAGTGCAGACCAGGTTGAATATATAAGTGAAGAATAGAATTGCAATCAAAAGAACTAGATCTTGGCTGAAAGCCTGAAATAGAAAGATAGGGAACTACAATTGAACGGAAACGAAGAACAAAATGCATTCGTGAGCTAAACGAAGATGCTCCCAATCCTTAGGCTCCGGAAACACCGAAGTGTTGTTAAAGATCAAAGAAACACGCAAGAGTATCAGGTATCCAATTTTGTAATTTTTTTTTTTTTTGCTTTTTTTGGATTCGGGAAAAATAGAAAAGCTCTTATGTTTCTGCAAGTTACAATATAGTAGTACGGTATACTATGTCTGTTACGTTATATTTATATATAATGTTCGTTTTGGTGAGTGCAGAAAGATTAAGGGGCATTACAGAAGAAGAAGGTAGTATGCTCGAGTTAGAATTACTCAAACACCTATCTCGCTACTATCACGCATCGACGTGACGGAAAATCAACTAATTAACGCTATTTTCATTTTTTTGAAATGGCTAAAATTTTTACTAATAAGGAGTCAAGAGCACAAGAAATGATCTCAACGAACAAATACAAAGAAAAAGAATCACATCGTCCAAACCAATTAAACAATTTCTAGACCCCGATTACAAGTCAACCAACAAATTACAATTAACATATTACGCATCAAATCATGATCATAACAACCAATGAAACCCTTCGAAATAATGAAGTTTCTTCACCATCGGATTGAATCTCAACCTCACAAACAGTTACATACAAAAATAAAATTCACCGTCAATTCCATTAATACGTTAATAGTGTCTATTTTACTGAGTCTGTATTTTTGTGTGCGTTAATTTGATATAAGTAGAACATCTAGACCTGGCTAGGGTCGCATATAATCCACCCAATTTCTACCATGTTGAGATTTGTGTATTAGGCCGGAAGAAATGAAAAATGCCATTGCCCATGCAAAATTTGGACTTTGGTTAGTGCAGACCAATTAACTTTAACGCGGTTGGACCTTGGGTCTAACTTCTAAGACTAGAATTGCAATAAATAGATAGTGCTACAATTGAACGGAATCAAACAATAAAAGAGAGCATCAGCTTAAACAAAAGTACAAAACGCAAATACTCCGTGAGCTAAACGATCGGTGAGCTAAACATGATGGTAACAATGGCTAGGCTCAGAAACGCCGAATTATTGTTGATGATAGAAACATTCAACAGTATCAGGTATCCGATTTGTATACAATTCTTTGTTTTTATTTTTTCTTTTTGGGTTGATAGTTTTGAATTGGGGAAAAATAGAAAAGCTTAAGGTTATTGGGGTTTTGAGAATCCCTTGTTTCTGCTAGTTTCATTACAATATAGTAGTACGGTACGGTATGCGCTGTTTGTTACGTTACATTATATATATTACATACTGTGATGTTCTCTGTATTAGCACATCTTACTAAACATTCAACCCCACATTAATTTTTGTTGAGTTTCATGTGTGATTTGATTTCGTTTCTCATTCTATTAGTATTAGTATTACATTATATTCAGCTGCATTTGGTTTATTATGCATACAGATACCACATCTCCAATGAAGAAACGTAAGGTATTTAAGATCCACGACGATCATATAAGTAATTTACCAGACTGTCTTATCAGTGATATTTTGTCCCGGCTACCTGTGGAGGATGCAGTGGCAACAAGTGTCCTGTCAACAAGTAGCGATACAAGTGGACTTCTATTCATCGCATACATCTGAATACTATTAAGCTATCAATGCACCAAAGGCAGGTGATATTCAAAGTTTTCGCAATTTCATGAATAGGCTACTGCTATTTAATGACCCCTGGAGAATACGGTGTTTTTGTCTCACATCTCTTTGGGCCAATTCCAAAGACATAGAGGAATGGACAACTGCCGTTTTGAGGCGTGGTGTTCACTATAGTGATATAAGAACTCCTGTACTTGATACCGTCTTACTCTCACCACGATCCTTTTCCAGTTGGACATCATTGATAGAATTGAAACTTGGATTAAGATGCACTTAAAGTGTTATCTCAAGGAATTGCTCTTCCACTCAAAATTTTGTGTCTCCTGAATGTACGAATAGAGAACGAGGAATCTCAGAATACTCGCCACGTGCTATTGAGTTTCCCTGTTTTGGAAGTTCTTGAGCTGAATCATTGCAACTGGATCAATATAGACTGTGTTGAAGTCAAGGCACCGAAGTTGGTTAGATTCACTAGTCAGTTGCATAAAGACTCCGGCCACAAATTTCTTCTAGATGCTCCCTCAGTTACTCATGCACATCTTGATCACATTCTGAATGATGTTTTTCATTTGTAGGTTTGCACAATATTGAATGGATTTCGAAATTTGAAGTCGTTAAGAACTTAAGATTATCCAATCGAGCTGTTATGGTATGATATGATTCTACTCCCTCATAAATTTTGTCCTCTAAATTTGTTCAGTTTGCTTGCAGTTTAGAAATGTTTTTTGACATATTTCCACAAGCACTATACACAGGCCCGGCTAAGCCCATGCACGGTAAGCCCAACCGCACAGGGCCTCGCCATTCCAGGGGCCCAACTCTGTAAGTCTGTTAAGAATTTTTTTTTTTACTGAAGAATTGAATTTAACGTACATGAAAGGGAAATCACAAGTTCACAATCAATTTCAACGGCCTCTTTGCCTCTTCAATTCTCACTTCTCGATTTCTTATCAACATCGATTAATTCATCCATTCAATTTCTCAACTTTCGAAGTACAATGTCAGTTGATCATTATTACAATGGTTCGGTTTTATGTATATAAACATGTTTATCCTTCATCCTAATCATCATCCAGATATGTTTTAACCCAATTCCACTTCAATTCTATTGGTATTTCGGTTAGGCTTATTGATTTGATAAGAATACAATACAAAGGTTTATACAATTTGGTCAAGTAGCCGGGGAGAATCTCGTTGGCGCCCACTGCAGCACTGCTACAATTCAGGCGGGAGCCTCAACTCCCAATTCTTTTTCTTTTTATAATCTTTCTTTGATTCTCAGGTTGCTGGTTGGAAATTTTCAATTGCAATTTGAAGATCGAGCTAAATAGCTAATTTTCTTTGATATAGTTACTTAATCTATTAATATAAGCAATAAGGCCAGATCGTAGTTAAGGTCTTAAGTATAATTGATGAGTTATTATTTGGCTAGTTGTGGCCAAATTGTTGGTGCCTCTTGAGTTGCTGTGTAAGTTTTAGTACTTAAGAAAATTTTAAAATTTGAAGATTTAATTAATAATTTTTTTAAAAAGAATTTAGAAGAACTGCAATTTTCAAGTAATATATATTCGTTGTAACTTGTAATATCTATTTTAAATAATATGATGTATTAAAGGATTTTTTTATTCATTTCTAAAAAGATAACATTATATTGTTATATAGTATTTAGTTGAGGCCTCGACTAAAAATTTGGCACCGGGCCCCTTACAACTCGAAGACGTCCCTGACTATACATAAGTGATAAGTACATAAGCCTGAACTGAAAATATTCTTTAAACTTGCACCTTTAAGAATGATATATTCAGTGTACGTAAAATTACGGTCTAATTTGAACATATACAAGATTCCTGCCGTATAAAACCCACCAGATGCCCCCATTTTAATACTCTCTCCGTCTCGAAAAACTTCATACTAATAATATGTCAGTATTATCACGTAGTTTTATGTGAAAAATTAAAGTAATGATAAAAATTAAAGGTAAAGAAAAGTGTACATTTAATGGCAAAAGTTGTAATTTATGTTTAAATATGAAATTATTTATTATTTGTTAGTGGTGGGTAACTTCATTTTTTAGTAATGTATGAAGTTTTGTGGGACAAATAAAAATGACAAAAGTATGAAGTTCTCCGGAACGGAGGAATTAGGTTTGTTTTTTTTATAAAGTTGCTTGATTGACTTGTTAATTATGTTTTGTTTTCACTTGAAAATTATTATTTAATAATTTGTGTATTAATATGTTTTTATAAAATTCAATGAATTTCTATGAGAAGATTTATAAGTGTTTGAAAAATGATTATTTTTAAATTAATTAAAAGAAATCATTTCAAAATCTTTATAAATTTAATGTTGAATGTTATAAACTCATTTAAATTATTCATATTTATTTCTTGACATGAAATATGAGACAATGCAAAATAAGCTACTTTTTCATTTTTTATATCTTAATTTTTCGGTTAATGGGTTAAAGTTTCTTCTCTTTTTGTCCCTCTTCTTTCTTTTCTTTTGATTAGTTCCATGGCAAATCTCATGTCACAAATTCGTCTTTTCTTTTGATTAGTTCCCTGGCAAATCATATCTCACAAATTTGTCTTTTTTATGTTAGAGTATGTTTATTCTTAAGATTAGTTCCAGGACAACTGTTTCATCACCTTAAAATGAGTCTGCACTACGTAAAACAATTTTAATATAATGTAGAAAGTTAGTATATTTTTCCGTAAAAAGTATAAATTTAATTTATTTATAACTTTTCTGTAAAAAGTATAAAATTTAATTTATTTATTTTTATATAGTATTTTATATACCATTTGTATATGAGGTTCAATACCATGCATGCGGTTTCGGCAAGTGGCGCATTATTTACTATATATATGAGGGTATTTTAGGGTTTGGAGGGTTTGGGGGTGGAAATTCAAAATTTTCAAAAATATTACCTGTAAAATAAATAAAAAATTCGAGGTTGGGGTGCTCGCCCAGATCCGCCCCTGATAATCCGTGCTAGTTAATCCCACATCAGTATGGAGTAATATTATGCATCATCATCCCAATCAACAATAAATTCTTCATCATCATCATCCTAATCAACAATAAATTCTTCAGTTAACTCAATCTGATTAATAGTATGGTGAAGTTGCTGCTCAATAATATCATCCACCTCCGAGGTGCTGGGTCTTCAGTTAACTCAATCTGATTAATAGTATGGTGAAGTTACTACTCAATAATATCATCCACCTCCGAGGTGCTGGGGAAGTTGCTAGTCAAGCAGCTGGTGAAATTGCTAGAGTTGCTAGAGGCTGGTGCTGGTGAATTGGTGAAATTGCTAGAGGCTGCTGGTGAAATTGCTGTAGGGGTAGATGTCTTAGGTTCGTTGGGTATGTTGTCTTAGGTTTGTTGGTCTGTTGATATTTTGTTGTATTGTAGAATTCGACTTAACCTTAGAATGTAAATTAACGGAATTCGACTTATGTTAGAATGCAAATTTAGCTGAGCAGTTGATACACCATTCAAGCTCTAGTGTTCTATTCTTTTTTCTTGGTGAAGGTGCAGATTCTCTCTAGTGTTTTATACTTTTTTTCTTGGTGAAGGTGTTGATTCAGTCTGAGAGTTTTAAGTTCGCTTGGTCTTTTGATATATGGTAAACAATGGCTTATGTTAGAATCCAAATTTAGCTAAGCAATTTCATACACCAAGCTCTATTGGTGTTCTATTCTTTTTTTTTTTCCTACGTAACTGGAAAACATCTGTTATCTTTCTAGGTTTTTACCCTTTTCCTGTACATTTTCTTGTAGCAAAAGGGCTATATTTCACAGGCCCGGCCATGTAGATTCCATTAAACTCCTCCAGAAGCGTCTCAAACCTATATTCCATTAATCTCCTTCATAATCCTCTCAAGCCTGGCTAAATTAGCCCTGTTATTGCATCTCCTCCAGAAGCGTCTCAAGCCTGGCTGAATTAGCTCATAACTAGCCCAGTTGTTGATTGAGTTGATGCAGTTGTTCTACAGTAGTAGCAGTAGACTAATTTGATTACCAAAATAAATGATTTGAATGTGATTTACTATGTTACATATAAAAGTCACTAAAATTAAGAATATGACTAATTTGTAGAAAAGTTATTGACTAATTTGTAGAAAAGTTATTGACTAGGATGTTTTTCATGTATGATTAATGTTCACGTGTTTTAAATTTTTAGAAGTGTGACAAATTTGTAATTTTTCAATCAAAGAGAGACTCACTCCAGCCAATAAACCAAAAACAATTTATCTTTCTTTTTATTTTCACAAGAAGTCTCATCTCAAGCCAAGAAAGAGTGAAAGAGTAAAATAGGAAACGAATAATGTTTGTGTTAAAAAGTTGTTGCTCATACTGCATTGCAAACATTTCAGATTTAATTTTTTACCTAAATGGCATTAAGACACGAAACCCAGATGATAATAAGCCAGCTAAATATTTTGATCCATTTCTGTTTTGGACCCTTCTGTTTTTGTTCTTGTAACTTTGCTTTACTGAATGAGAAGTCATTCTTGCTCAAACAAAAGAAGATTTGTAGTGTAGTCTCATTTTTGGACAAACCAATCATAGGAAAATGAAACAGAAAAGTATCGAAAAATCAATTCAATGCTTCATATTTCCATATCATATTTACATTTTAAACAATCAAAATTTGCAATCTCTCAGAATCTTTCCTTCTGGTCATAGACATCTTATGACCTCAAACTATAGATATAAACAAAGTAAAACAATGGAAAGAAAAAGTTATCCCATGCCATATTCAGTGCTGACTGGTGATGCTATTCCATAAACTAAAAGGACGACGTAGCTAAAGCAATCTTCATTCAAGGATTTTATGAACGTTGATAGCAAATCAGATGACCTACCAGATCCCATTGCATGTCCATCTTCTTGTACAAGAACTTTTTCAGACAGTAGGGTTTATGGTTGTTCTTCATAACCAACATCATCGAAGTACCAGACTCAAACTTTGCAATTGATTCAACACTGCAAGTGTAAGAACATTGGATGGAGCGTACATCATCCCTGATTGTGGACTCCAGCAAAATGCGCAGAGCAATTGCCCCTGGCTGATAACATGGATTTTTGCTATGTATTTTATCCCTATTCATGAAGTTTTGGCTGTCATAGCCACTCAGAAAAAACTGTCTTTGTTTTAACAGGTAAAGTGCAGTCAATATCATCCTCAAGATCACTGAAAGATATATCTTCATCATCTACCAAAATAGAAGAACCAGATAATACAACTAAGTCTTCATCCTCTTTAAGCCAATCATCGTCACTATCATCACCATCATCATAATCATGTCTTAGAGTGGATGTGCCCACAACAATCTGTTTGTCTTCAAGTTTAGGTAATGGATCTTCTTTAATGACAGACTTGTCAACAAATTCAATCTCGTATGACTGCTTGACAGTTTCATACCGAGCAGGCATATGTTGCACCGTGGATTCAAAAGGAGATAACATGTTCGACATACTCCTAAATTGAGGAGAATCTTCATTTGAATGTGTAACAGAATTGTCACGAGGTGACGACTCAGCGCTCCTTTTTGCCTGCAGAATGCTGGTACTCAACCAGTGTTGGTCCTCCTTAGTTTGCTTTTGTAGCTCTTGCATCCATATGGCCCTTGCTTCCAAAAGCTGCAGACAAACAATTTCTGTCAAAAACCTACTTATACAAGATTTCAAAACTTTCTGACATGCTTCTGGTCAATATTATAGCTGCTCAATCAAATAAATCCATTTGATAGGGAACAGAAATTATCTAGTCATCATCTCCACGTAACCAGATTATTAGACAATGATATAGCTTCAATGTGACATTCAGGAAAAATATACTATCATATAGACAAAGAGATGAAGAACATGCAATACAACTGCCAGTAGGTAATAAAAAGAAATTCACTTGTGTACAAAGCCATTAAGACTTGAAACCTGAACAATGCAAGCTGGTGATGACTAAGTATTTCCTAGAACTAGAAAGCTGGTAATATTTTTAACTGAAAAGGTCGGGGATACAGTTTTTCCAGCTCAAAAACAGAACAAGGATCACCAACACTGATTTTATCATCTCAGATTTGAAGTCCTGGTTAAATTAACTTTGAACTTACAAAATAAAACTTAAAAAAGAGTGTTAAACATAGATTGGTTTATGTTGTCTCATATTTACAAACCTGTGCAGTAGACAACAGGTCAGCATCGTGTTTATTCAACCTCGAATGCAGAAGAACAAAATAGACCATCCAAAAGTAACCCTGACTCATATGGACTGGGCAAAGTTCAATTCTGAGCGCAGCTAATCTTGGCGATAGACGTTCAACAGCCGATGCATGCTCGTATTGCGCATCGGATATGTCAAATTCTGGAGAAGAAAGAGAAAAGTGATTATAATGAGAATGCCACCATATGTGTCAATACAGAGACCTTTTTAATCAGCAGGGCACCTAACATTCAACATGCAATCAAAGTACAAAAGGCAAAAACCAAAATAGTCCATTAAATAATCATTAACGATCGTCAACACTCAACACCAATTAGCCAGCAAATATTTCATGACACGCACGGATAACATCCCGTTGCTTCTATTTCGGGGTATGCCAGCGTACATTGAATTGCATATCATGTTATTACTATTCGTCAAGAAATACCGGTTAAGTAAACAAGAAATTTAACAATGTAAACAGTGCTACTAACCTAATGATAAAACCAGCATACATCTTACTGAGGAACATAATTTATTCTTTAGGCTAACAAGTAAAACTCACAGTTGGAATGATGCAGATTTAAAATGAGAACGTCAGAGCAAAAGGCAGACCTATCTATGTATCTAACAACATTTGTAACCTACTGCTCTCTCTTTTTTTTCTTTTTAAAGGCAGGTAAGCTATGCATGTTTTTATTGTCCCTGTCTCCACTAGATATTTTGTTCACAAAGTGCGTTTAGGGAGGCTCCCGCAGCAAGCAATTTAAGGGGGGCTGGACATATGCATCATATCCCCTGCTGTTTACAACTGACCCAAGACAAAAAAAAAGGATTGCCACCTTCCACTTAATGAAATGAAGCGAAGAAGGGCAGCACCCAAGAATGTTATCATTAATTATGATAATGATAGGTTCTAAGAATCTCAATATCATGGACTTCAGATTACTAATGAGTTACAGCCGATCATTAAATTATACACAAATGTTTCCTAAAATGATAACGTAAGCAAATTCATGCATTCAAGCTCAAGTAGCGACCAATTTATTTTAGGAATTACCAAAATGTGTGTCAATGTGGCATAAATTTGTTCATCACAACCAGGCTATGGAAACAAACTCTGCTGCTGGAAAGGCCTTTCACTAATGACGAAAAAACTAAACCTACTCTTAAGTCTAATACCTCTATTTGCTTAGCTTCATTAATAGGAGCTACATTGAAGAAAAGGAATACCAAATCAACATGAAAAAAAAGCCCCATCATTAGGTGTGCAAACACCCTCTTCGCTCATTGATGATGTAAAGTTAAAAGAAAAGCTGCGCATCCAACAGCAGATATAGACTCACATTTCTGCAGAAATGTCCTAGCCCAAATATTTAAAGAAACAGACAATAACAATGCTAGTGCAAATGAGCTAAGTAGCTAACCATATAATTCCACAAAAGGTTAGGTAAAATACTTCATAATTGCCTACATGAATCTAAAAGCATGAACAGCCTGAAGCTGCAAGCTTAGAAATCAACATCTTCAACCAAATACGAATTAGACAACCTATCAGCTTCAACAAGACGAATAACCATCCCAATCAAACACAAAACAAAATTGCTCACCATCAAATTCCTCTTCCTCCAAGGGGAAATCCAACCACGTCTCCGGATGGTGCGCAATGTTCATAGCAAACGTCAACACTTCCTCCGTAATCCCCACCGCCTCAGCTTCACAATCCTCCGATTCCGAACCATCTCTACCCAATTCCTCTCCCACATTTCCCTCATTTCTCAAACAATCTACATCCAATTCGTTATCCGAACCACTCCGATCAGGTTCCGATTCGACCGACACCGAATCGAATTTCCGCCTCCCAGGCAACGGAGGTGGCGGAGGAGGCGGAGGAGCGAGAAATGAGGCGACGCCCCAAAATTGACGCGTGAAACTGTCTTTCAATTCAGATAGATCCTCTTTCACTCCACCACGCCCGTTGGTATCGTCTTCTACATCGCTATTGTTACCCGATCGATGCTGATTTTGCTCCGATTGTTCATCTGCCGGATTTTGGTCCGACTGTTCGTTTTGGGGAGATCGGGAAGCGACGTCGTCGTCGTCGAGGCTGAGGGAGTTGGCGATGGAGCGAGCGAGCCACGACATGGTTCAATACGACGTCGTGTTGCTCGCAGATTGGTAGGATTCAATTGGATTCTGATGGAATTTTGAAAAGGTAAAAAGTTTTGCAGGAGAAACAAAGAACATCAATGATGCTGTTTTTTTGAGTTTCTATCTCACTGTCATAGCTGACGTGGATATAATTTAAATACCAATCAATGTCTTGTTTCGTCAAATCATCAAAAGGAAACACAATTTACACAACTACTATGTGGAAGGCATTCTCAAAATCAAATTTTAAAATTCTTATTATTTAATCGATGGTTATCTAAGTTTTTCGTTTAATTATAAAACGACATAAATTGTAATAAGAAAGTGAAATATATAAATTGGTTAAATAAATGTGTGACAATATTTTTTTCATAATACAGAACAAACACTAACAAATTAATAAAAAATTTATTTATTTTAAAATCATCGACATTCACCTTGTACAATTGATCACATTAATCCTAATCACACCAAGTGCACCAACATATTTTGCTTCTAAGTTCTAACTAGTCAGCTCAAAAGGACCAAAATCAGTCTGCATACCTGCTAAATTTTAGAAGTCAATAATCACCTAGCAATTTAATCATCAATACAACATATGTTACTTTCATATAAAGCTTTTAATAGACTTGTGAACATTAGAAAGAACCATTAGTCTTGTGAACATTAGAGAGAACCATTTTGGATTGCTCCATTTGTGTATGATGTAGCAACTTTGATGGTGTTTTGAGTAGCAACCATTGATTAATGTTTTGCGACTCCAGCTAAGCGAATTTTGTTCAATGAGATGCGGTGTCTAACAAAACGAGCTAATAAGAGACTGAGTAGCCCATGGTTCGTAAAGTAGATAAACATGATACTCTATTGCTTAAATGCTGTAAAGTCATTGTTAATTTTCTAATATATATATCGAAGTTCACTTTTTATAAGCCATTGTAACAAGGAATATTCATAAGAGATGCAGCAAATAACCACATTATATTATCTATAATCATCATGTACAACATCATAGTCACATTTTTGCAGTCCAAAAAAGAGCAGACTGATAAATATCATCTAAAGATTTCCTAAGTATGATTTCTGGTTTGTAAGCTATTAAAAAAAGCTCAGGATCGGTGAGGTCATAGATCATCTATTACAACATCGAGAGACTCTCGGGTCTTGAGCGAAAGAACAAGATCTTGCCTGAAGTTTGAGGCTCACAGCAGCTTGGCTTTGGTAATCGGAATTCTTTGTCAGGAAGAGCCTCAATACCAGTAAACCTTCATAACAGAAAGGTTGAAAATGTTCCTCGGTCACTTATCACGTACTTCTCTTCTTGGAAGTAAATCCCCTCTCCTAAATCTAAAATTAAACCTCGTTCCTGATAAAGATAGCAAGCCATGGAAACCATAGAGCATCAGAACTATGTTACCAACTACAACTTTCTATTTTAGTTCATATTGATTGTAAAATTCAATACTGCAAGTATTCAGAAAAGATTACCGTAAGAATTTCTCGAAAGAAATTTCAAAATCTCATCAATTAGTATTACCTGCAACAGAGAAATAGAAATATCGACATGTTAATACATTTCAGCGCCATTACATGGCTCTAATTAACTTTCTCAGCCTTGATTTTCTCAACATCCTTGTTTAATTACTAAACTGAACCACCATATCAAATGTGCAAGTGGGCTAGCATTTCCACCAAAAGGTACACATTTAACCTTTCAAATTTCAATCATGTATATTAATCCTATTTTTACATATACTTGATTGTTTATGACAAGATCATGTCGTATTAATGTGATGGTGGTGGAAAGAAAGAGCAAGCAATACGGAGAAAGCTATGAAACCACAGCGGTAAGATTCTCAAGACAATAACTCGTACAAGTTAAAGAGATCCATTTAAGTATAAGTCAGTTTAGAAATCGATTAGAAGCACTTACAGGAAAAGAAAGATATAAAACAACAGTCCAGTCAGCCCAACTTAGCGGTGACACCTGCACATAAAATATTTCAATTTTTTTTTTCCAGGACAGAAAATAGTTCTCTAGAAACAGCAACTGAAAGATAATGGATATCTGGAGAACCGGATGTTAACTTACAGAGAAAAGAACAGATAGTGGCTCTACGTACAGGATGAGTACATGAAGTAGCATGGTGAGGATTATTGACCCAAGAAGCCATAAATTACTCCATGGAGGAATAACCCTGGATGTTAAAAGAAAAAAAGACATTAGTCTGAATTCAATCTTTACATGTCCTTTGATCAATGCCATGTCTTGGGTAGAAAAAAAGGCATCTCTTGGGTATAAATGGGTTACTTAAGCAGAGACTGACTTGTTTTTGTTCCTATATATTACAAATTTCATGCCTCGGGGACCCAAACACTGGGTAAATGTCCTTGATTCACGCCGATACCAATTAAAGTACAGTTTTTTTTTAATAGTTTGACACGTATATACAAATCATGTATGATGTATAATGAGCTCATTTTATATTCATAGTTACTGCATAGCCATAAGCTGAAACAAACAGGCTCTGCACCACTATAGTTGTTCTGCGAATGCAGAACTGTGTGCAACCTGATTATATGGAGCTAATAACTCAACTGAACACCTATGTGTTGAATCCAAACTCTAGAGTCTAGACTCTCCAAAACTGAGACAAAGCCCGAATTACAATTGCTAGTTAGAGAATTAATATAAACGGATCAATTTAACGCCTGGAATTCAGTCAAATGCCAAGGTCCAGCAATTGAATCCCGCCAATGACATCTCCACCCGTATTGGCCACCCCAAACGGGTGGAAATGAGACAACCAGGGGCGGGGCGGGTTGTTATCTACAAGATCTAGCTTTTTGATGAACCAAAATTCTTTCAGCACCATACTAACATTTCTGAACTACAAAATAAATATGTAGATCATATAGTTCATACAGTAACTAATATTTATGCAGGAGCAAATAGAGACGTTAAGAATATGAGGCAACGCAAGGTAGAGTGATAACTGATAACACAGACTCGTCAGATCTGTTCTTGGAGGGGGGGGAGCTATAATTATCAAGAAAGTTAAGATACTCAGATATACTCACAAGAGAGATTGATTTTCACTGAGATTATTCAAAGCGTTGAACATCTCAACAACAACAAGCACAGTCATCGCAACAGTTGATGGATGCCGGTCACTAAACACACTGCAAGGATATATTGTTTCCCTCGTCGAGCAACTGTCGAAGTTCATCTGTACAAATAATTAATTAATCAATCAATCATTTAATAATTGGTGGGGGGGGGGGAGGGATAACTGAATATTTTATGAAGCTAATCAATTAGATTTAGAACAAAAAGAAGGCACTGCGGGTTATGGTTTCCTGCCACTAATTTTCATCCACTCTTCAAGTCCCATCCAAAACTGTATTTCTGTTCACACTACATGTCTTACCTGGAAATTCACTACAAGAGTGCACTAGAATTCTATCTAATTGATTCACAGCTAACTGGAATGGGGAAGCTCACTTGCCGCCAACAAGCATGACACACTGGTCACTTCTCATTTAAAGACTTGTCTCACTGGCTTAAGTAAATAGTACCTTTTGATTATTAAAACTAGCTCATGTAGAGAAAGTTCCATTGAAAAAACTTTGTTTTACAATTAGGGACAAAATCTCTGTCAAGAAAGAACTAAATGCCTTTGAACTGATACTTACCAGTTCACTGTATGACAGTTTAGGTCCGTTATCTGAGTAAAGAAACCACCACACAAATCCAGCAACAGTAGCAAGCCCAACATAAACTGCACAAGCATTTCTCAGCTATAAGAATTTAGAAAATTAAAACCAAAAGAGTTTTGGGCCTATTGACTGGCCATGAGGCTTCAAAGCTCAGATTATTTTCTTACCAACATGCTGCAACACAAACGAGTTTCCCAATATAATCAAAAACAATAAAGTACATAGATTAAATAGCAAGGTTGATATACTATCAACTCAACAACTAATAACACATGCAGAGCAATGTTTCAAAACAATTTCAGTCTGTCTAGATTTCCAGTTCTCAGATAGAAATCCCATGTTTCTAAATATGACATAGACTATCTCAATTTTCAAGGCTCATAGACTTCATTTACATTAGTAAAAATGACACAGCACAAAGTATCACCAATAAATACAGCAAAAATTGTTCGAGAATATTCAGAGATACATTTATTAAAGTGATTTTAAAATAGATGGTAAATCAGCAATGAAATGGAATGACAATCAAGAATGTCCACAATGACCACAAGATCAGCTGGGAACACAAAATAAATAATATTAGATGGTCTAGAGTCTAGACTACCATATATCTTAAAAAAAAACCACACAAACTCATGCCGATGATAGACTGACTTCATCCCTTTGATTGCTTAATTTATCAAATTAATATTCCTCTTTCAGCAAATAGAAATAAATTCAGATTTTATATAAGACAAGCATGGAAGGAATAATGCAAAATTAAGAGACATCAATTTTGCCAAAAGTGTTAATTTGATTATTGCTAAGGCCGGTGACACTTTGTTCTAAAGTCTCCACAATAATAATTTAGCCTAAAGGTTAAGAAAACAATTAAACAGCTTTTACAAGCCCATTAGACAGTAAGGATCGTATCAGGATCAGGAATTAAAAATTCACAATCACAGACAAATAGTACCTCCAATGACTAAATAGCGGAAGAACAACCATCCACTTACGACAGCTTCATTAACCTGAGATAATTTCAGGAGAACAAATTATAAGAACGGTTTTGGTACCACCTCAGTGAACATTAAATTTAACTTTTGACCTCTATGGTTGTCTCAGAAAAACACAGTATGAGCATGAAACCCAACCCACATTTCCATTCTGTAACTTTAAAGCTGTATATTACACAGTTGTCAATAACTTATCATCGTACCTTCCGAGGCTTAGCCTTCATGACATCAGAGTCTTGTTTATTAAATCCAATTGCAGTGGCAGGCAAACCGTCAGTGACCAAATTTACCCAGAGTAATTGGACCTGTGAGGCAATAAGATTGTCTGATAATAAGGAAAAGTCGCATTTGTCCTCTCAACAAGTCATCTAAATGAATTTGTAGGTCAAGATAAGACAGAAAGATTGAGGACCATAGTGCTATATAAAGTTCCTGCAGATGCAGCAAATTTCACTGAAAACAGAATAAATAAGACAGTTTCAAAAACAGAATGCACTTCATGCACCGTAGCAATATATACTCACAGGCACAAGAGTGTCAGGAATTCCAAGTAGTGCCGCCACAAAAATGCAGACTACTTCACCAATATTAGACGAGATCATGTATCTGATGAACTGCTTCGTGTTGTTGTAAATAGCTCTTCCCTCTGCAACAGCCTGATCAAACACAAGATGTTACTGACATGTAACAAATGTGCTTAAAGAATGCTTACGGTCAGAGTACAATAATAACCTGTCAAGCTCCAAAAGGCAGAGTGAAAACCAAAATGAAGATTCAATTCTTACCGCAACAATTGTGGCAAAATTGTCATCCGCCAAAACCATATCAGAAGCACTCTGAAAGATGAAATGCACGCCAAAAGAGATCAGACCAAATGGAATTTACACATGTCATTATAATACATGAAACTAGTTTTGCAACATTGCATTGACTCAGGTTTGCCCTGATTTAACTAAATATGGAAGAACATAATGACACACAAACTAATTCTGTTATGTACTTTCGATACTTTCTGGGGTTTGCTTTTTCATAGGAATACTCAATAAATAGGAGTTAATACACAGTTTCTAGGGTTGCGAATAAGTTGAAACTTGAAAAATAAATACAGTATTATAAATTGAGTGAGAAATATGTGTTAGTGCGAAAGTAAGAAATACAGGTAGAAAGATTAATGGAGTGAAGGTAAGGTAAAAAGGTAGGAATACTATTAGGAAACAACCCCTTTACCACAGCAGTACTTTGCTAGAGTTAAAAGGTCAATATCACCTTTGCTACGGCAGTGCCTGATCCCATGGCAATCCCGATGTCTGCTTTCTTTAGCGCAGGTGCATCATTGACTCCGTCTCCAGTCATTGCTACCTTGAGAAAGAGATGACATGGGCTAAGCAAGTAACTACAAGCTTGATTTAACAATCAAATCAAAGATACACTCTGCATGCATGCTGGGGGAAGAGAAACCAGCATTGTTAATTAAATCCAACTGAAGTCTTTCGTCCTGAGTTTCCCACTTAAAGTCTCACCGCTACAAGGTACCTAACCCCCAAGTGCCAATCTTTCATACCCCACCCTTGTTGAAGAAATTTTGCAACTATAACACAAAGAAAGTAATGTGTGGCTATTTTCTCAATATTCGGACATTTTTCATCAAATTCCAAGTATATTTAAATAATGACTAAATCATTATTTTATTTTTGTATCTATGCCCATAAGCTAAATATTAGGTTCGAGGTACTTGTCCTCCCCAAGTCTATAACAATTCTTGATGATTGTTACTTTTGCTGGTTTCTTGGAATAATCATTCAGATCTTTCGATGATATAGCTTTAGATTATTTCCTTGCACAAGGTTCAAAGCATAAAGCCACAACAATGTGGCAATGTGTTGGGAGGCATAAGGTGGTGCAGGGTTCGACCCCTGGTGGAGGCATAAGGTGGTTTAGGAGTAAAGAGGTGTTGGTATAGGAATATTGTAGTGTAGGGAGTAGTAATCTTTGCCGTTTACAAAAAAAAAATGTGGCAATGTGTTGTCCCCTTACGGAGAGTTAACAAAATCATCAAAGTTTTAGTGCGCTGTATAGCCATGAGAAGTTTGATATACAAAGACTGGCTAGCAGAATAAAACCAAATCTTTCACTTCATTTTTTTGAAAGATAATGAAAATAGCAATACACTAGAAGTGTACTTCATCATTTCAGACAAACAAGAAACTGTCAGGCAAGGGTTTCTTAATGCATATTAGTGACATCCCAGAGAACTTCTTTACAGACTTCCAGTTCGGGCTAGAAACATCCTCAGAGCATCTATTGTTTCTTTCATTCCAAATGCACCAGACAACACAACATGATATAAGATTCCAAAGAGTCCTTTTATCTTTGTCTATAAATTGCGTGTTTAGACTTTACAGAATCAAAATATTTATGATCGAAATACCCTACCCAATGTCTAATAATATCCATCGTCCATCCCAGTCAGACCTCTTAAGCTAAATCATTTATAATTACTGATGACACCAAAATGGCTCCACATCCATTATGATAATACAGAATGCAAAATGGAAAAAAAGGTTACCACTTCATTTTGATGTTGCAATGCTTCAACAAGCATCCTCTTGTGAGATGGTTCAACCCTAGCATCAAGATTCAAGGAATGGGTATAACAACAACAAATTTGCAGTGCAGTAATATAACCCTAAAACAAATGATGGAGCAGTACCGAGTGAAAAGTGTCATCCGCTGCAATGCAACAGTCTTCTGAACTGCTGGAAGTTTCTCAAATTCGGAAGCAGTAAAAGAAATTCCCTCGAAGTCATCCAAGTGATCAAATGCACCAATTCGCCGGCACAATGACTCAGCAGTAGTCTAAAGAGGTCACAATAAGTCTAATACTCAACACAACTATAATAAAAAGAGTAAAGCAGAGATCATACATTCATCTACCTTGTTATCTCCGGTGACAACTATGACACGTATTCCAGCAGTCATACAAGAAAGAATAGCATTTTTTACTTCCTCCCTTGGTGGATCAAGCATCCCAACCTGTAACATTGGTACATAATTACACATTGAAATTAAAATTGCATGCTCTCCCAATCAAACAGTTCATGTGATCCACAAGAACGAGCTATCGGCAAGAAGTATCCATAGAACAACAATTTTGTATTTTAAATATATAGAAAACCAAAAGAGAGAAGTAATTGAGAACAATCATCAAGTAGAGAAATGAAAGCATACCAATCCAATAAATGTAAGATCCTTCTCATCATCAAAGGAAAGAGCTTGTTGCCCCTGGGGCATCCTTTTCAAGGCCAGCCCCAAGCATCTTAGGGTTTCTTTCCCTGCAAAACTGATACAGACACAGAAAACCTCTTATGAGACATACTTATCAAACTCAAAGCTTAAAAAGAAAATCAGAGCTCAGGATAAAGTAAATGAATACAACAAAGATTGTCATACAATGATTATTATTTGTACATGTTCTGGAAAATCATCAGTACATATGTTATCGAAAAAAAACAAACTCCATAATGCAAAGATCCAACACTCTAGAAGAAGAAAACAGATTTCAATTTTGCAGATTCTGTTTCATTTATCACAAATACCATTTGTCATTTACCACAAAACAACTCTGGCGCATACAGCAACCCACATTATTACAGGTCCTCTCAGCTTTGACTTGAGAGGGATGATAGCATAAATATTCCTGCAGCTCATACACCTTGAGAAGACAGCTAAGAAGCACGGATACGAATAGGTCGGGATGCCAAAATCGAAAAAATATATATGTAGTACTTAAAATTCTAAACGTCACTGAAATTAAACAAGTGGTGCATCTTGAGGTCATCCCTCTCACTTTGTATGCACTTTTTCGGGCTTTCAATGAACTTTAACTTCTTCAAAAACAATTCAAATTAAGTTTGTATAGACCTATCACCTTATGGCCATTTGACCTTATTATCCCATCTAAAAGTAAACAAAGCTTAAACATATGCTGCATATGAAAAGACATACTATACGAGAATATCAAGAAATTGGTCATAACCTGTGGAACTTTGACTCTATCTCGGCTCTAATATTTGATGACAGGGGGACAGTAGAGCCATTGTCATTGCATAAGATAGTTGTGCATCTGGATAAGATACTCTCAGGAGCACCTTTTGAGAACATAATCTCAATGTGCTTTCGGTTACAAAGCACACTCATCATCTTTCGATCACGAGAAAACTCCAGCACTGACACCTACGAGCATCAATATTAAGAAATAAGAATTGTGAATTGAAAAGAGAACAAAAGCATTGAATACCATGCGTGCTTGCAACGATCTTCACGGAACTATGTCAGGATTTACAAAAGAGAGCCTTATTTGTACAGTAAAAGCAAAAGACTAATGGTGAAGGACTATATGATGTATCTCAAAAAAGAAAAAGGGCTTTCACACTACCATTAGATTGAGATGCTCTGTCAAAACACCATAGTTTGTGGACTTGGATTTAGATTCCACCTTTCATAATTCCGTTTACTATTACCTTTCCCCCCCCCCCCCCCCCCCCCACCCACCGGTACACTGTGAAACCATTTTCAGCAAAAGATTAATGGTCAATGACTATATGATGTATCTCAAAAAAGAATGAGATGCTCTGTCAAAACACCATAGTTGTGGACTTGGATTTAGATTCCAACTTTCATGATTCGTTTACTATTTCCTACACCTTCCACCCCCAGGGCCACCACAAATGTGTAGAGGAATCTTTTGAAAGATATATTTAGACTTTTAGTACTCTTCAAGAAACAGTAAACCTCTCTCTCCCACCCCTAAAACAAAAGGGAAGAAAAAAGAAGCACAAGATTCAATTCATCTTCGAATGACCTTTATAAGTAACAGATCCGTCCATCAATAATTCATTAAGTTTATGAAGTCCACTGGGTGACGAATCGCCATAGACATGTTCATTTGTATACTATAAGCCACCCCCAGATTGCTAGATTAGGAAGTTAAGCCAACAATAGATGTCAATGAGAGCAAACCTTTTTGAACTGGTTTTCCCAGTACCGGTTACAGTACGATACTCTTTCATGCTTGGTCAGCATATTAAGAGCTGAAGGCATGGAATCAAAACCAGGAAGACCAATCTGTTCAATACAGTAGAGAAGTTTATATTCAGATAAAAACAGGTGAGATGCATAATAGTGATTAACAGAATTAAGTTGTTAAGTACAACTGTAGTTCACCTTTTCTGCAAGTACCCGTAGCGCCACTTCAGTCGCCTCACCAATTTTTTCATATTTTCTCTTCTCCGGGTTGTATTGGATTACAGACTCATTGCAAAGAGCTGAGCACATTGCTATATGCAGAAGGCAGTGAAATTGTGCGGGGATCTCTAGCTGCATTGCAAATCAATGTTGACTGTCAGTAAAAATACAAAATATATCTGAAACATATTAATAAGAGAAGAGTGAATGCACAAGCTAAAACTATTGGCATGGAAAACTCATTGGAAAAAAGGAAACAAAAATTAAATGACCATTGAAGAAAAAGTCGTTAGATTTTGTTTAGTGTAAGATGAGGAAAGAGAACCTCACAAAAATTTGTGATTCCAAGGCATAAGGAATTTTGATAGTGGGGAATGGAAAAACCAATACATTGCATATAACATGATGAAAGGGGGCAATTCTATGCTTTTTCAGATAATATAATTGCTCCATGACAAATCATTATTGCACCAGAGTCATCTTTGCTCACTTAAATCCATCAGAAATTTCGTATGCAAAAGGTAGACCCTGCAAATATCCTATCCCAGTCGAAACTTACTAGTGGAACAAATGAGATTTATGCACTGCAAATTACGTAAGATATCCGAGAAATTACCTGCACTCCTGTGCTGTCACATAGAAAACCCTCTGGTGCATATGTGGTGCCACTGACATAGTATTCGGAGGCAACTGGCCCATGATTTAGGGAGTTAAGTACACATATCTACACAGTTGGAAACAAACAGTTTAGTGATCAACAACATTAGTTCTTTGTTTTGGCTGATGTTGTTTTATTCAAGCATCACAAGTGGAATTATTATCTTCAGAAAAAGAAAACAAACAACACCACGGCATGCTGACCGACCTTATGTGTAGTTGTTATAAGAAAGAGGAAAAAAAAGGAAATTAATATTATTTGCAGGTTTGCCTGATATACTAACAGAGCATCATCAAATGATAAAACCAAAACACTCGGACCAGAAGAGATCGATGAAATTAGTATGTGCATTGTGTAAATTAGAGTTCCGCACACTTTTTAAAGTGCCATGCAAGGAACCCCCACCCACCCATCTTTCCAAACAACACCCCTAAAACAAAGTAGAGTGTAATTATTTATGTAATTTAGAAACGCAACTATTCACTTTCATCCTTCGAGGAACATATTAGGGTAACAAAATCTAAGACATAGTGCAGCAAAAAAAATTACAGAGAGAGATTAGGACCTTTGAAACCGACATCATGTTGGTAGTCAGAGTACCAGTCTTGTCACTGCATATTACTGTCGTGCAGCCCAAAGTCTCCACCGACGGCAACGACCTTACAATAGCATTTAAACGAGCCATTCTCTTTGTTCCAAGAGCAAGACAACTGCACATAGCAAGAAATCAATTTAAAGGTGAAATAATAATGATGATCCATGATAAAGATATCTGCATTCCAGGGCACTCAAGAAGATAGTGTGAAGTAGACAAAGATTTTTGTGTTCTAAATGAGAATGAGGAACGGATGACAAATTCCATTGAAAACATTTCATTACAAATAGAAAATGGTTCTCATCGATTCACATTGAGCGAAATCAACTACTACGAAATGCGACTCAGTCTTTTATTACTTCAAAGCGAGTGCTAGCTTTTAGCATCTCAAACATTGCATTGAAAAGCACCTGCTAGAGATCTTTGGATTGCAGGGGTTCCAAAAGGGAGGAAAAAAGTTATAACAAAGCCAACTCAAAAAAAGGCTACTTCAGTTACAGAGTTTCTACACAATTATACATGAGTTTCTTTCTCTCCGGATGTAAACATCTTGCAATGCTCACTACTCCTCAAGTAGCGATGACATGATGGTGACAGTTAAGCCATATCACATGGTGCAAGACATTATTAACTTACGTTGTCACGACAGCAGGAAGCCCTTCCGGGATCGCTGCAACAGCAAGAGCAACTGCAATCTACAAAGTCAGAACATAATTAAAGTCAAAAGCCAAATGTTTTGGAACAGGTGTGACAAACAAATGAAACAAAGGATGACATGGAGGCAAATCAAGTAATTTAGAAGACAAATCAGTCACAGGTGAACATTAACTCAAGGCATATCAACTGCTGGCAAATGCCGTGGCAAATCTCAGTTCCACTTCTCGGCTTTATTAACCCCAAGTTTGGAAATTGCATAAGAAATAATCAGAAATGAAATAACATAAAGAAAGGATGTCCTGGAGTAAGTATGCAACAAATGCATTAATGTCAGCACTGGAAACTAACTGCTCCATGTCATAAAAAAGATGAACTCTATCACAACTTTCTTTAAAACATAACTTTGTGTGAAGCCGTAAATTACATGCATGAACCTAGTTCAACTGGGGAAACCAACTAATTCGCCCAATAATAATTCATTTGTTAACTCTTTGTGAAGCAATATCAGCTTGTCAAACTGGTATCGGATTTGAAAAGGAAAAAAAAAATTCTAGTAAAGCCAAACCATTTACTGCACCAACAGACCACTAGAGATTTCTAACCTTGCACACCGCATAAGCAAGTGTGACAAGTCCAAGCAGGAACTATCCTCTGGCACAAAGTTAGATAGCAGACCAAAAGGTATCCACCTAGAGATCTACTATGTTACCAAGTATGATTAACTTCAATTGGTACTGCATAATAAGCAGGCTAGCAACAAAAAAAAAATTAGAGGAGCCAATCACAGGTACCTTGAAGTAATGTATGGCACCTCGTAAGAAGCCTCCATGGGCAGGATCTCGGAAATGTCCAATGTTGACAATCCAAACTAATATGCATATGCCCGCGATGACCTAAACCAAGAAACAGAGAGCATTCGGTGGGATGGAATAACGTTCAAAATGGGGAGCCAGGAGAAGTGAATATAGAAAGGGGGGAGGGGGGGACTACTTTCAATAATTATACAATCACCTTGGCCAAAAAAGTGCCAAATTCATCCAGCTTTTTCTTCAGCGGAGTTGCTTCCTGCATTAACATAGTCCAATGTACATTTATTTACATTTACACGCAGGATCAACTATGGATGCCAAAAAATAATTTATGCAATATATTGTCCAGGTATTAAAAACAAGAGGCAGGTCAATGGGTTTCAGCATGTAAGGAGCTTATATTTTGCATTTCAATCGTATCAAGCAGACTTCCATGTAAGGCAACTAATTACTTCTTACAAAATGATGAACCCAGTAAATCCATAAAACACGTGTTTACAGAAAGAACAGATCATGCTCACATCTTCGGTTTTCAACATAGAATCGCGTATGTTACCCATTGCAGTATTCGAGCCAACTCCAACAACAACAGTTCTTGCCCTTCCAGCAACTACAACTGTCCCCTGGAAAATCAGTAAAGTGGAATAGGCTGAAATCAATAGAAGATCCACAAGCAAAGAAAAAAGAACTTGCTGTACCATATTGCTTCTGCCAGAACTGGTTTGTGAACCATATGGGCCAACAAAAAGGAAAGATGGATTTTTGCAGAAGAATATGAATTAGCATCCCAACAGATCAATTTATGGTTGCAGACAAGATAATGCACAGATGAACTCATTCTGTATGTCTAAAACGTAAGCTACAATAGTTACCTTTAAGCCCTTACCATTTTATTTTGCAAATAAACTGATGCATCAAAATCTTATTTTACATTTATTCACTAGTATAAAAAACCTATTTTTCCTAAACATTAAGACTGCTTGACGTTAGTGTACATTGGGTGAGCATGTCAAACACATGAGATGGTGGCGGTATGGTTTTCCTAGTGTTGGTGACAAAGATCTATCCTAAGAATTTCATTTAATTAACAGGCTTCATCATTAAACATTTCCGTTTAGCATTTCCATCCTATGTCAATCTGATATAAGTATAATTTCTCATCAATACCATCAAAATATTTAGAATTTTGAATTCTGATATTTCCTTGCCCAAATATAGAATGTTGTATATTTCCACATTGTATATGTATTGCACACATATATGGATAAGAATGCTCCGTTCTTTAGATAGGATTCAAAAGAATGAACTTCAACAAATTGAATGGTCTAAATAAATAATTTGTCAGGAAAATAGAGTAGCCTAACTAATGGTTTAATTCATTCACCGAGCGCATTGATTGTTTTCTAATATGTAGTATTAAAAAGCATGACTTGCTGGAGAACTTTTGCATACAAAAGAAAAGGAGAAGTAGAGCACTAGAGCTAATTGGTTGCTTAATACTCAATGGTCAAGTCTCGTCTGGGGAAATGCTTCACTTGGGTTTATTCGAAAGGAGCAGTCTGGAATGCTCGAATAGAACAATGCACTGTAGTAACCTTACAAAGTCATCTCCAAAGGTAATCAACAAAGATCAAGTTTAGAGCTTGCTTAGATTATTTACCAGGAACTGAGTACTTAACCTACATGTGTGGATCAAACTAGGAACCATATTCGGAATAATAAGACATGCATTGGTTCTCCTTCAATTGATATCATAACTATATGACACCTGAAATTAAATCCACTCGAGGACTGTTCAATCTTACCGAGAAGAGAATGTTCGTCTTGTCTTGGTATACAGCGTTAGTTACCATGGTAGCATCGAGTTCTTTTTCCACTGAACAGCTCTCACCTGAGATTGGTCAAACAAGGATAATTAATTACTACTTCCGAGTGACCCGCCAAAAATAAACACCATGTGTTGCGGGACAACAGTGTTTTCGTGGAGGCAAACCAAAATGGAGAAGAGCAAGAAGAGAAATAAGAAAGGTGTCTGAAACTTTGTAGAACGGTAGAACCTAATGGAATACACATGGCATAAGTACCAAGGTTAATTTGGTAATAGTCAAACGCAATCCAGATTCCAGAAATTTAGATGACATTCCATAGCATGCTGCTTTTGTCATACAAACTTGCTAGTGTGAGGATTAATTTGTAAAACGACGTTTTATGTTATTGATTCATGTTCTTACAAAGTAATCTAATATTGAAACTAGTTACAAATACAATGAAGTACCAGTAAGAATGGCTTGATCAACACGTAGGTGGTCACTCAGCATTTCTATCATCCTCAAATCCGCAGGAACTTTGCAGCCCACTAGGATTGGCAAAATTGGCAACAAAAAATAAACCAACCAAGTGAATTTCTGGATAATCAAGAAGTTTGAAATTTAGAACTTGCAAATATTGATGAATTACAAACATACCGCTGACCTCAACGATGTCCCCTGGAACAAGATCTGTCGCAGGTAATATTGAGAAACAACCTATTACAAGTAAAGAAATGGAACGATTAATTCATGTCTTTTGAATGAAGAGTTTTACAAGTCGGATCAAAGCCAAGAAAACAAATTTGAGTTGAACTACCAATATGTATGAGAAGCACACAAAGGATTTGCTGACAAGTACTTGCATATCGAACGATTTATAAATCAAGTAACTTTAATATAATTAAAATGGCAACGAACTTGCTTACCGTTTCGAAGTACAGTAGCTATATCAGCTTGGTATGCACGTAATTCCTGCGAACGAGTTTAACATGCATCAACGGAACATTATCAGCTTAAAGTTGTAACTCGAAAAGGTAAAAAGAAAAAGGAAATTATGTTTTTGTAAATAAATGATCTCCAGGAACATGGCAATATCCAGGAAAGTATGCTGACATTAATATTTAGTCCAGTTTCCCTAAAATTATATTCTATATTCTACCTAGCTCAAGTATACTTTTTGGCACCAGACGGAAATGCAGAATTTTCAACTGACAATCGAAACTCTACTAGTAGTTATTTTCATGTTGATAACGCAAACAGCACAGATCTCACTCATGTCAAAATTGTGTATTGCCAGAAGCCATATTCTGTACAAGTACTTGTCCTTCCCATTTCAAATTCCAATCCCCGAATTACCAGAAAGTGAAAACCAATATTCGGGAAAATGGATATGTGGTAGTGTAAGAAAGGAAGAAGTATCATACGCAAAAATAAAATAAAATAAAAATTGATGATTGCAAATAAGAAGCTGCATCACCAATAATATTTTACTAAGATAGTCAACCGACCTCAAGTGCCTTCTCAGCATTCGTCTCTGTGATTACTCCTACAGCTGCATTTGCGGCCAATATCATGAGTATAACCTGTTAACCAAAGAAATACACTTCAGACACTCATCAATATCAAGATCAATAAAATTATAAAAATATAGTATCTGCCAACATATAATACAAAAACCATAGCAGTTTCAAACATATGCTTGTGTTCAGCTGCTTCTCGCAGCAACCAGCTAGATAAACCAACAGTGACATGATACTTGTGCGACTAATATCCAGGTTCCAGGATGATGAGGGAATCACACGCATTATGAACTTTATTGAGAAGTAATTGTGTGGCTACTGTATAAGAATGGGAATCCATTCAAATTATAAGCTCCCAACTAATAGGGTCACCAGCACAATCTCACTTCCCATGTATTTTTCCCTCGAATAAAATTTCTAATTACCTTTCAAAAAAAAATTAATAAGAAAGTGTACCCAACATTATTCTGAATAAATGATCTCCCTGCGACTAGATATTTGGTCTGAAATGTAAATAGTATATACTGCACAAAAGCAAAATTATATAATATTGCTGCACCACCGACTATTGTTTTTGTTTAATATCCAATGTAAAAGTAGATCTACTTCAAAAGCCATGAAATGGTAACAGGCCAAGAAACTCTATGCATTGACTAAATTTAAAGCAAGGTCTCAGTTGACTGATAAAACGATTGCAGAAAATTATAGAAAGGCCAAAAGGGCTGAGAAAACAGAATCCTAGGAATGGTACCTACCACTGCAAAGCTTTACTGCATGCAATACTCATGTAAGACAGAAACAATGAGATGCATATTCGAGAGAACAGGGAAGGGTACACTTCACAGAAAACTAGAGACTGGGATTGACATGAATGTGTTTGATTGGTTTTATGGGTTCGGTGGAGATTGTTAGGGTGTAATTACCTGAGAAAGGAAGTATGAGACAGGATGTAAAGTAAGAGGGGTGCAATGTCTTGATAGGTTTTATGGTTGTAATGATTAGGTGTGTAATTTGAGTTGAATTTAAGTAAAAGGGTGGACGAGGAATGAATGAGGTTGAGCATAAATGAGTCCAGACAGGGAAGATGTTACAGCAGAACTTATACATGTCTACTATCCTGGGTGTTTCGTGCAAAAATGTAGTAATTTGAAAATTGAACTGTAATATTAATCAGCTAAATGAATGTTTACACAGACAGGTCTCCTTCTTTCACAGAATTACCTTCATTGGTTGCAGTTTATCCATTCTTACTTCAAGTCTCAAAGTCTTCCCTCTTAATCTAATTTATATTTTCTAGAATTAATCCCATGAACTCCTTACTAATCCTCGAATAGCACAGAATACCAGTAAGAAAAGAAAGAAAAAAAAGCATTCCTGGGATACACTATTAAAAAGCTTGTTTTGCTTGCATCTTCTGTCCAATCCATATTCAACTTTCAAATCATTCTAGAAAACAGGGTAAAAAAATCAAATATCATTTCAGTGCTTCACTATTCACAATAATTGCTTCTAACAAGCCACCAAAGATGTGGATCTTCAGTACAGAACAGTGTCCAGATGCACTTAAAACATGAATTGCAATGAAGAGAGTGGAGATGTAAGAATTAGTTTTCTTACAGAAGGCTCCAGGAAGGCTGATAATCCGGTCTCCCCGTTCGCGAGTGCTAGTACGAAAGAGATCACTGCTGCTGCAATTAATATTTTTACTAGCAAATCCTCGAATTGCTTCAGTACTAACTTCCAGAATGGAGTACCTGCATTGAGCAGAAAGAATAAAATATCACCCCATTCTAGACTTCTTGTTACAGTTGCAAAGCACCATAAGCATTAAGGAGAAGTTCGGCATATTAAGAAATACAAGATGGATGACATAACAACAGAACAGAACATAGATTCTGGTCAAACAATTTCCATTTAAAAGACTTGCTAAAATGGCTCGGGGTTTTCTAATCAGTGACAGTTTTCTCAGATGTCCATAACCAAGGGTGCACTAGTCACTATAGGGGGTATTAGGGAAAGAAACAAATAAAATGCTGGACTTTCCATCTTAACATCCGTATTGGATATGCTTAGAAATGTTCATTGATTAGATGTATGAGAAAAAACACAAATTCACACGAGCCAAACATTTCTTATGTCTTCATGGCCTTGCTTCTAATTGATAAACTTCATCTACAAGGTGAAGCTTATCAATAAGAAATAAGTTAGGAATCAAAACATTGCTTATGGCTCATCAATATTTATGGCTGTTTATAAGGTATGGGTTATGAAAAATGAACATGGCAATGGTGTCTTACGCCTTATGAGGTCTAACAACTCCAACATGTCAGAAAAGAACTTTAATCTACTTCACTTGTAAAGTAAAATATAGATTCAGTTTCAACAGATGCATTATTGAAAGATTAATGAAAGAATTTTTTTTTTAATGCGGGTCGGGTCTCTGATGTTCTTAATCATTTAATACTTTGTATTTCATTTATGTTGTAAGTTTACTTGCAGGACCGCCTTTAAATTTCAAGTGAAAGGTTGACCAGCATTGTAGTGCCTTGTGGTGGGAGAAAAATAGATAAGAGGCCTAAAGAGAGCTGAGTCCACTTACTTTCTTCCTGTGGCAGCACTGTAACCAAGCAGCGTACATGAAATCAAAGAGTTGCAAAGCACATTATTAGATAGAATATAAAGTAGATAGAGTTAGTTCAACCATGAAAATGATAGCATCAGATGAATAAATATTGTGTTGGCCATATATAGTTTTTTCAATAATATAACGTTCAATTTACACTAACAGCTGAAGAATTATACCCCAATATTATATAAAAGTGAAGGAAACACAAAAAATGCCGAAGCCAGGAACTTATAACAAGAAGTAAGGTTTTTTTATATCACATACCTAGCTGCGCACTAACTTCTAGGCCGAAGGCTAATATTGACCAATAGAGATAGTCTTTAGCGTAACAATAATTAATTCTGGACAATGTATCCTAGAATCAGTGCTTTAGTTAACAGAAACGAGTTCTGGGTCAGGAGTTGAACTGTCAGGTTAGTGATGCTTATGTAACCACTTTGTTTTCGGACATCGTGGAAGAAAAGCAGTCTTGCTAGTTAAGTGGAGTATTCCAATTCGAATAACAATCATATAATTTTGCATCCTTAAGAATACTGATCAGAGCATATCAAATGTTAATACGAGAACCTAATACAGTTAACAATCCACAATGCAAACTAAGGGGGTTTTGGGCAAATTACCCCCACTTTTTGCTAGAGGCAGATAACCTCCTGAACTTTTTAGCAGGCAGATTCCCAATCCAATTTATAAAAAATTACTTCAATTTACCCCTTAATATTCTAAAAAGAAAGAAAAATAAAATTATACAAGGTCGTAAAATGTTGTTGGTAGGGCATAACACTTTTTAAGACTTTCAGATTCGACCATAAATCACATGGTGTATCAATTTTCTCCTTGATATTAACAGATTTTCACTCCAACACAAGATTTTTATTTCAGTCCGTAATATGACTTTTATGGTTATTTAATCATATTCCAAGTGTATTGTGGAGTTTATAAGGGATACATCGGCCCTCAAATCAAAATGTGGCGTGTAAATCACCGGAGAGGGGGTAATCCGCACCTATTTATGAAAAAATAGAAGTAATCTGCCTTTATAATTAATACAGGTTTCTACCTGTTTCATACATACTAAGAGGTACATTTGAGCATTAGTGTTTTTAGTGTGCTAACCAAACTACCAGCAGTAATACAAGATGTACATAGTTGGATATACAAACTGGAAACACTACAAAAGCACTGGAAATTGGTAGTTTTAGTTTCTCAAGTGAATACCAGATATCAGCAACAATAAATTGGCATTTGCATACTGACGATTAAAGTGTCTGCCGTTTTTGCACTTAAATTTTGAAACACATTCATGTGAGACTATCCAAACCACGTACATAAAGCACTGAACTTACCATTTTTGCCATATAATCTAGTGTGTTCTGCAACCTGAAACATCCATACAATTTTGTTAATACAGCTAAAGTTGGAAATACAACAGAATCAGACCTGGGGGTTTGGGGGTGTACACTCAATTGCAAAACTAATACGGCTGAAGTGCGGAATAATCTATTTATGGTAGTGTGAACTGTGAAGTACAAATGGTGCAGTATACATGCAAGCAATGCAGATGCAGCAGGTTCCTATTGATCCCAATACACAAAATAAAATGCACCCATCATTAACCATACCTGGGATTCCGTCAAGCCTTTCGTCGAATCGACACTGAAGAACTCCAACACCTGTTTCGATTAACATAGCTCAGTAACATTGACTTGCACGAAAACAAACTAATTATAGTTCAAATCAGATTGGGAATCATGCAGGTCAAGTAACACTATAAGTGCATGTCTTCCTCTGGATTCAAAACAGCAAACCAGACAATTTTCACCAGCAAATGAGTTTCAACTGAATTCTACTGTAGCACATTCAAAGAGTTGCTAAAATTGAAACATAGTTTAGATTCAAGCGAAGTTGTGATCAGAATCGAGATTGTTACCTCGGAAACGGATCTGGCGTAGGCATTTTCCATTGTTTGTCGAGCTTGGGTGATTTGTGGTTGCGTAATGAGCTGGGATCAAGAAATCATCAGTGAGAAACGTTGCAGTGAAGCAAGACAAATGCAAAGCTTTATCGCAGCTCGGAGAAATAAAAGGGATTTTTTAGGGCTTTTAATTGCGTTACTTTCCTCTAAGGCTCTAACTACAAACAAATCCTCCAAAATCGATTTCTAAATAATTTATACGTTATACATACCTACACCCCTCGATCGTTAAAAATAAAATATATCTAAAATGTATAGCTTTTAAGAAAATATATAATATATAGTTAAGAATGATTTTGAGATAAAAAAGTACATGTGGGTTCGTCCAATAATATATGGTTGAAACTGAGTTGTATTGTGGGGTTATTGCCAAAAATTGAAAAATGTTTCATTATTAACGGGACGCCCAAAACGGAAATATGTTCCGTTTCAAATGGAACGGAAGGAGTATTATCAAAACAAAAATATTGATATTAAATTATTAATATTGATGTTTTTGCACATTACAATAATATTCGTTTCATTAATAAGATTTTGATTCATAACATAGAATCATAGATGATTTTTTTATAATATATGTCGTCTCTCGTGATACTTTATGAATATTTAATTTTTTTTTACCACAATCCATCTTTGACACAAAGTTTAGTACTTTAGAAGTGTTACAATCGAGACATATACCTTTGTGAAGTTTTCAGTATCAAAATGATCATTTTGCCTTTAATAGGCGCGTGAACTACATGTCAACTAACAACCAAAACTAATGATGTCTTGACATGTGTTGACCTAAGTTTAGGCTTCAAATGGTAAATAAAACGTTTGTGTGTAACTTCAAATCCGCTCCAAAAGTTTTTGGGCAAAAAAAAAATATTCGATTCGATTCTTTCAATTCAATTTTGTTTAGATGAAAATAACATAGCTCTGTCAATTTTATATAATAGAATTTGTATTTTTATTTAACTTCATTTTAAAGGAAGTAGAGAGATGAACTAAAATAGAGAGAAAGAAAATGCATATTTATATTAAAATTAAAGTTCATAAGACATGAAACTGGAACATATATAAAACTAGACTCCATTTACCCATCTCCAAAAATCTCTTTAGATGCGTCGTAAATCCAAATTGAAAATGAAAAAAGATAACACCACCTCCAAGAACTCCAATATATTTAAGATTCACAAATGTGATTCTAGTGCGGACGACTCGATGATCGTTGCTCGTTAAGACGACACTTTCAAAATTTAGCTCGCTTATTCCGATTACATTGGTTGTCACTGTTAGCTCGTAAATTTCAAATAGTTTTTACTACTAATCTTTTGTACCAATTTGATTCAAGTAATACTAAATTTTTGTTTTGTCATTCTTCAAAATAAAGACGTAGACAATTTACAAGGAAATTAATTCCAACGATTACGCTGATGTACAATATAAACTTTCTACACCAAATTATTGCCATGTTATTGTCACATATATTAAAAGGAAAGTTTAAAAAAATAATGAAACTTATTTTGATACTTATTTGTCTTATAGTTCCACGTGATTTCAATATTTACATACGATAATTAAATAAAATTAGTAACTCCATTTTTATTATTATATAAATAAAAGTGAGTATCGCGATAAGATTTACACACATGATGTTTGATATAAAGTTAACATTTAGGTTGAAGAAGAATAAATTAGTTCACAATAGCAACTGAATATTGGAGTTTATTTATTTATTTTTATTTTGCCAAGATTGAGCAGCACTATAGAGTTCACTATTTAAATGTTAAACAATCGGGAATAAATAACATATCAGCCATAGTAAAAACAAAGAGAATATTAATAACGACAACTTTTACGTTCAAGTTGGATGTATAACTAATGCAAGTAGCAACATGTGATGGTTTTTTTTTGTTGGCTTCGCCTTATTACGATGAGTTTGCTGGTATTTTCTTGAGAGGTGGAGCCCAAATAAGTTAAAATGGTTATATAAAGTTAACATTTGAGTTAAAAAGCTTTGATATAATATTAAATTGTTGGTTAAAGTAAATAAAAAAATCAAGTTCATGAATAGTTATCAAGTTAAACATAAGTTATATGGTGTTTTATATGGAGTTAAAATTTATATAATTTTATAGGGTTTATATAGGATGTGTAAGTAAGAATTTATGTGTGATTTGAATTGGCAAAACCCAATTCAAAATACATTTTTGTGTAAAATAAAAATCAATTTGAATTGGGTTTTGCCAATTCAAGTTATATACCAAACAGCCTACAAATGATTCTCGATTGACTGATGCTTTTAATGTAACTTTGTTCGTTGTAATGCTATTTAATTCGTTTAAATTTGTCTGTGTAATTCAAAAATTAAAATAGTAGGGTGGAAAGATGAAGGGGTTGTTTGGCATAGAATTGTGATTGAATTACGTCAATTCGAATTGAGTTTTTGTGTGACTTTTAAAACAGTCTCGAGAATATTTGCTAAGTTGTTTAAAAGCTAAGTTAACAAATAAATTATGTTCAAACTTAATGCTAGACACATCTAATAATGTTTTAACTCAAATTTTCGATTTTGGCTCTATGATAAACAAATATTTGTATCCGGACAAATAAATTGAATACGATATATTTGTTTTTGGTGCATATGAAGTATATTTTATAGAGGAAATTAAGTTTAATAAATTTAAATTGGTCATGCATAGCACATTTTAATATATAATGTTTCAGTTGAATGACAAATGTTTCATCTTAAAATATGAATGATTTAAAGTAAATTCTAGAATATGTAGATTTTTTTAAAACGGTTTGCTTATGTTAATTCAAATTGATCTTTTTTCAACGTTTATAAATCATTATTTAGAAATTAATTATTCTTCATAGAATATACTAAAATACTTTTTAAGTTATCTTATCGGTTACAAATTGTTAGTTAGATCAAAAAGTAGAGACGGAGGTAAGTAGGATAGTGATAGAATGATTTTGCTTAGTGGAGAAAATAATGAGTTAAATTTTGTACTGTACAATATACAAAACAAATATTTGAAAAGATTTTAACAGATAAATAGTATATTTAAGATGAGTTTCAAACATCTAGAGTATCGTTCATAATGTGTTTGTTTGTGTGTATAGAAAGCTCTATCCATATTCTTATTCATGTGTCTGGTCGTGGATTGCACACATGCTTATTCGCAGTTTTGTATGTATCCTCCTACATACCTTGTAATAAGTCTCAATATTAAAATTCAACTATTTAAATCATGCAAATATTTGCTGCATCGTATAAGGATACTGAAGGAATATAGGGTCGTGACTTTTGTACTAATATGATGTTTTCACTAATGTTGGTACCAATGTTGGTGCAACAGTGTGTGTAATTAGTCATGGCAATGGGTGGGTTTTATCCAACCCAAAGCCTCACTTAAAATTATAAACTGGATTTGGGTTTAGCCTAATCACAAATTAAACTCAAACCAAATCCAATCCATCTTCATTGAAATTGAATGGGTAGGGTTGGACCAAAACCCAAAATAGCCCAACCCGTCCAAACCCAAAGCAAAGCAAAGTCGTCGTTCGTTTCTTCTTCCCATATTCTTCAATCTTCATCTCTCGTTTCTTCTTCATCTCTCGTTCGTCCAAACCCAAAGTAAAACAAATCGACTCCCGTTTTCTTCATCTTGTTCGATCTTCGATGCCGTGACTCTTCCCTGTTCGAGTCTTATCTATCGGTATGTATCTGTAATCTGTTCGAGTCTTCTTCGTCTCTTCTTCATTTGTTCGGTCTGTATCTGTCTGTATATGTTCGAGTCTTCTTCGCCCGTACGGTGACTTCGGTATGTATATGTTCTTCTTCGTCTGTCGGTCTGTATTGATTTCAAACGACTGTACCTACTCTATCTTCTTCAATTTCTTTACTCGAATGGGTGCTCCAATGATTTATTTTTATTTTTTCAATGACATTTTCAGATTGGAAATTGAGCTTGCTGGAAATTATATTTTGAGCTGAAAGGTATGAGCTTCATGTTTTCTTGATTTTTTTGGGTATGAGCTGAAAGTTTATGTAGATTATG
>JAYMSP010000508.1:0-49085 GCA_036897095.1 Plantago elongata
AAATTTTCAACTCGTATGACGTCGGAAAATAATATTTTATTGCGGTTTAAATTTGGAGAGAAATTACGGACCTTACATTAACGCCACCATGATACATTATCCACATATCATAAAGGTGGTGTTCACATGTCATGATTTGATTGGATCTACTTACATGTCTCTTAGACATCTCATGTAAATAGAAGGTCATCTCCATCATTTGAAGGTAATGAGTAAGGAATAAGTATTCACTTGTGATATTTCTCTTTTTACAATTCTAAATTGAGAGGTCTGAACTTGACACGTTCAACCTCCTCAATATGTTAAATTTAAATTCCGATTTATAATCTGATACAAACTGATCTAGAACGCACTAACCCCCTACTTTTATTTGAGCTTCTTCAAGTAGTTTCTCCATCGAAGTTTGGCAAGAAGGCTTACTAGTAAGGGACGCTTAGACTATTTTAGACATGTACAACTATCATATATACTTTATCCACGTGAAACAGTACAATTGGCATAATTTTATTCCGAGTGTCTTTTCATTAAAAGGCGGCTTAGATTTCTTTTATTCAAGTTGATGTATTAATTTACAATTTTGGAGGCTGCTGTCATGATTATTCAACTGAAAAACACTCATTTTGTGCCATAAAATTTGAACGCTTACATGGATTGAAAATGATACAGATCATTATCGTTTCAAACTAAATTCACCAGCAAAAAACTTAGAAAATTATTGGTGTTTATGCAATAACACTAAAATAAATTACATAACCTACTTAAATAGTTTTTGATATGAACATAGGCAAAGTATGTTCCGTAAAGCACGATGGAATAATGTACATCATCATATGATCAAAGGAGATGTCCTATAATAATCGCGTTAAATTAAAATTTAAATCGATACAATTTCTTTTAATACATATAAGCATATAATGTTAGTTGTATTATTGTGAGTCCAAGGTGGTATTCCTGTTTTTATCCATTTGATGATGAATCCGTATTGAGTCATGTTCAATCATTATATATAGAGTAGATTATAATCGCATGATAGTAAAGAACTGATTGGTATAGAATTTGAGTGGTCTTTTTTAATTAAAATTAAGTTTTTCTTATAAAATGTTCAATTTAAATGGAAGGACGGAAACGGGGACTTAATTGCGAGCTCAAATGGGCCCATAAGTTTAAATTCCTTACCTATGGGATTGGCTTATGACCTTTACATAAACAGATGTAGTATAATTTTATGGGTAGAGCTTACTAACCGTGATCCACACCTGCCAGTCAAACTTAATTGTTTTTTGTAAATTTATTGAAGTAATTTTCTTTTAAATTATACTTAAATTTATTTTTTGAAACGATTAAAGGTGCATCGTATCTCTGACCTATTATTGAATCGGTACCAACTAAGGTGCAGTGAGGATGAAATCAACAATACAATAATTATAAAGCAATGAATAAATTGAGATCAAGTCTCATTTGCCAGCGCATACAGAAATGGAGTAGCTGGTTAAATTAGCTTTTAAGTTTTAATAATCAGACAAAAAATTGACAGGAAAGATTAGGTACATAACATAATACAAAACTAAATTATATTACGAGGTTAATTTATAGTTCGCGTCATGTTTGAAGTCCCTATATATACCTATACCATTTGTATCAAGAAGCATTCAAAAGTTCAAGCATTTAGTGATCCAGTTCTTTGCACAAAAAAGATTTAGAAAGTTTCCTTTGTAAGATGGCTGAAGAAATCAAGTATGGGGAGAGCAAGATTGAGGAGGAGCAATGTGTCGATACGGCTGATCGTGGGCTGTTCGATTTTTCAGGGAAGAAGGAGGAGAACAAATGCCAGGAAGACGAGGTAACAGTCGAATTCGATACTGAGTGTGAAGAAGAGAAGAATCATGATCATGGCGTGTTGAAGAAGCTCCAACGCACTAGCAGCAGCTCTAGCAGCTCGGTATGTATACGTGAAGTTATGCGTTTATTATTGAAAATTATGTGATGTTGATTCCATTTCTCTAGCTTTCATTCATGTTGATCACGTCTCTTGAAGAAATGGTCTCTCACAAAATCTGCTTATTATGACAAAGTTTTGTAAGAGATCGAGATCAACATATTTGATTACAAAAGATAAAAAATATGTAATGTTTGTAGCTGACATATGATCTTTATATTTAAATATGTGTTATCGGTAAATGTGTGTAGTCAAGTGATGAGGAAGAAGTAGCTGAAAATGATGACAAGGAAAAGAAGAGCTTGAAGGATAAGTTGAAGGAGAAATTATCCGGGGAAAAGGAAGAGATCAAGTGTTCGGAAACTTATGAACCAGTTGAGAAGTTCGATGATGTATCGACTCATCATGAACCAAAAGAAAACATGGGGCTGCTAGACAAGATCAACGAGAAGCTTTTTGGTAACAGAAAGCATGAGGAGGAAGTGATCGCGACTGAGTGTCATGAGGAGACTAAAGCTTGTGAAGAAGAGGAAAAGAAGCCTGAAGGGTTGCTCCAGAAGCTCCACCGAACCAGCAGCAGTTCTAGCAGCTCGGTAATATTAATACTAATTTTTTAAATGGTTCTTCATAATGATTATTTCCTCAATGGATCTATGAGTCAATATATGATTGTGCAATATTTTATTTGGATTGCAGTCGAGTGATGATGACGAAGTAGATGAATATGGACAAAAGAAGGAGAAGAGTTTGAAGGAAAAGTTTTCTGGAGATTACAAAGAAGAAGAAGAAGAAGAAGAAGAAGAAGAAGAAAAGGAAGAGGAATTGATTGTTACCGAGTGTGATGAAGGCATTGAGGCTTGTGAAGAAGAGGAGAAGAAGCATGAAGGGTTGCTCGAAAAGCTCCAACGATCTGGCAGCAACTCTAGCTTGGTAATCATCGTAACTTCAGCATTTACATTTGGTTTATGTCAATCCAATTTTAGTGTTACTATCTTTCTGAATAGAGTTGCTAGTCTATTATATATGTTGAAATTTTATTTCAAGGCTGAAAGACCTTGTTATGAAGGAATGTCCTCTGTTGTTTATATGTCAAA
Organism: Plantago elongata; assembly: GCA_036897095.1. NCBI lineage: Eukaryota > Viridiplantae > Streptophyta > Magnoliopsida > Lamiales > Plantaginaceae > Plantago > Plantago elongata. The sequence continues at coordinate 3,031 of JAYMSP010000508.1, forward strand.
TGCATGAGTAATGAGGAAACTATGTGAAACTGTGGATTGACATGTGAAATGATTGAACGTACGTTGCGAATTTGTAAATTGTAATGCTTTACCTACTCAATGAGTATCTGAATAAAACATGTGCCCAATGTGTCTTGACAATCATTCTTGTTTTGTAATTGCAGTCGAGTGATGATGCAGAAGTAGATGAATATGGAGAAAAGAGAAAGGAGAGCTTAAAGGATCAGCTGAAGGAAAAGTTTTCCGGAGAAATGAAGGAAGAAGAGAATGAGGTCAAGTGTTTTGAAACAGATGAGCCAATTGAGAAGTGCAATGACCTAACGACTTTCGATGAACCTGAGGAAAAGAAAGGGTTGTTAGAGGAGATTAAGGAGAAGCTCTCGGGTGACAAGAACTGTGAGGAGGAAGTGATTACTACTGAATGTGCTGTAGATGAGATAAAACATGAAGGGTTACTCCAAAAGCTCCACCGGTCTGGCAGTAGCTCTAGCAGCTCGGTAATTAGTACAAGTTTTGCATTTACATTCAGTTAATTTGCAAAGAGTATTTCGATATCTTCCGTGACAAACGTGTCTTGAAAGTCTTTTTGTTGTCATTGTAGTCGAGTGATGATGAAGAAGTAGATGAACACGGAGAAAAGATAAAGAAGAGTTTGAAGGATAAGTTGAAGGAAAAGTTTTCGGAAGATAAGAAGGAAGAAGAGAGTGAAGAGGTCAAGTGTTTGGAAACCAATGAACCAGTTGAAAAGTGTGATGATCTAACAACTTACAGTGAACCTGAAGAAAAGAAAGGGTTGTTAGATGAGATTAAAGAGAAGCTCTCGGGCGACAAGAGCCATGATGAGGAAGTGCTTACTACGGTGTGTGATGTAGAGGAGATAAAGCATGAAGGATTGCTCCAAAAGCTCCACCGATCTGACAGTAGCTCTAGCAGCTCGGTAATTAGTACAACTTTAAACTTGCATTCGGTTAATGTCATTCCAATTTTATGTTTCATTTAATAAAGTTGCAGGACAATTATGTTGGACAAGTTATAATCATCTTAGTTGACAATATGATGAATATCCTCTGAGTTTTGAGAATCTTTCTGGTTTTGTAACTGCAGTCAAGTGATGACGAAGTAATAGATGAATGTGGAGAAGAGAAAAAGAAGAGTTTGAAGGATAAGTTGAAAGAGAAGTTCTCCGGTGAAAACAATGAAGAAGAAAAGGAAGAGGTCATGTGTTTGGAAACTTATGAACCAGTTGAGAAGTGTGATGACTTAACAACTTACAGTGAACCTGAAGAAAAGAAAGGACTATTAGATGAGATTAAGGAGAAGATCTCGGGCGACAAGAGCCATGATGAGGAAGTGACCACTGCTGAGTGTGATGTAGATGAGAATAAGCATGAAGGTTTGCTCCAAAAGCTCCACCGAACCAGTAGCAGCTCCAGTAGCTCGGTAATTATTACAACTTTAGCATTTGCGTTCGGTGAATGTCATTCTGATTTTACCTCTCTTTCAATAAAATTGCAAGACTATTATGTTGAACAAGTTCTTAATGTCCTTTGTGTCATACGTGCCTTGACAGTCTTTTTGTTTTATCATTTTGTGAATGCAGTCAAGTGAAGATGAAGAAGTAAATGAACGTGGAGAAAAGAAAAAGAAGAGCTTGAAGGATGAGCTGAAGGAGAAGTTTTCCGGAGAAAAGAAGGAAGAAGAGAATGAAGAGGTCAAGTGTTTGGAAAAGTATGAACCAATCGAGAAGTGCGATGATCTAACAAGTTACAGTGAACCTGAAGAAAAGAAAGGGTTGTTAGATGAGATTAAGGAGAAGCTCTCGGGTGACAAGAGCCATGATGAGGAAGTGATTACTGTCGAGTGTAATGAGGATGAGAAGAAGCAAGAAGGGTTGCTCCAAAAGCTCCACCGATCTGGCAGTAGCTCTAGCAGCTCGGTAATTACTACAACTTTATCATACGCATCAGGTTAATTTGAATTCTAGTTTTTATGTTCTTTAAAGGAAACTCTAAGCCTAATATATGTTATAATTGCAAGTTTTGAGGTCTTGTTTACGGCTTGTGTCTTGAATATATATGTCATAACATCAATGTCGATAGGGAAATGAAACAGTTCATTTACTTCAAATTATTTTAGCTACCCTCAGAGAATCTAAATATCCTAGGTGCCAAATGTGTATTGACAGTGGTTTTGTTTATATATTTTATTGTCATTGTAGTCGAGCGATGATGAAGAAGTAGATGAATGTGGAGAATTGAAAAAGAAGAGTTTGAAGGATAAACTGAAGGAGAAGTTTTCCAGAGAAAAGAAGGAAGAAGAGAATGAAGAGGTCAAGTGTTCGGAAACTTATGAACCAATTGAGAAGTGCGATGAACTACCAATGTACAGTGAACCTGAAGAAAATAAAGGGTTGTTGCCTGAGATTAAGGAGAAGCTCTCGGGCGACAACCATGATGAGGAAGTGATAACTACCGAGTGTCATGAAGATGAGAAGCATGAAGGTTTGCTCCAAAAGCTCCACCGATCTGGCAGTAGCTCTAGCAGCTCGGTAATTAGTAGTACAGCTTTAGCATTTGTATTTGGTGAATTTCATTCTAATTTGGAAATTTTATAATCATCTTAGTTGACAACAAAATGAAATAACATAATTTCATAATTTATTGCAGTCAAGTGATGATGAAGAAGTAGATGAATGTGGAGAGAAGAAGAGTTTGAAGGATAAGCTGAAGGAAAAATTATCTGCAGAACCGAAGGAAGAAGAAAAGGAAGATCATGAGTGTTTGGAAGCTTATGAATCTGTTGAGAAGTGCGATGACATACCAGAACATGAGGATAAGAAGGGGCTACTGGATGGAATCAAGGAGAAGCTTGTTAAAAAGCACGAAGAGGAGGAGGTTGTTGCTACTGAGTGTGAAGAAGAGGAGAAGAAGCACGAAGGCTTGCTCCATAAACTCCACAGAACAAACAGCTCGGTAAGGTTATCACTACTGTTAGCACTTTACCTTTTCTTTTGTTTGATATTGTTAGATAGAGTTCTCGGTTGTTTGAGCTTTCTCAGGGAGGACGTATATTGTATAGCTTAAATTGATAGCACGCGAGACAAACTCATTAGTTAGCATGCTCAATTTAGTGTTTTGATTGATAATAGACATTTTGGTTTATGCAACTAACCATATGATTTGCCTAATTTTTATTCTAATCGCAGTCAAGTGATGAAGAAGAGGAAGTAGATGAATGTGGAGAAAATAAAAAGAAGAGTTTGAAGGAAAAGGTGATGGAAAAAATTTCTGGTGAAAATGAAGAGGTCCCGTGTCTGGAGACTTGCGAACCAACTGAGAAGTGTGATGATCTAAAAACCTACGATGAAACTGAAGAGAAGAAGGGATTGCTAGAAAGAATTAAGGAGAAGCTCCCTAGTGGAAAAAAGCACGACGAGGATGTTATTGCTGCTGAGTATGGGGAGAAAGTTTATGTCTGTGAAGAAGATCAGAAAGAAGAGAAGAAGCACGAAAGCTTGCTCCATAAGCTCCACCGGAGTCACAGCTTGGTAAGTTATCACATCATAATTTTGAATTTCTTGTGTTATGTTCCATCAGTGTTTCCTAATAAACACTCTTTTTCTGTGCGGCTGATCATGTAAAATGTATAATATATATTTGTAATTGCAGTCGAGTGATGAGGAAGAAGTAGATGAATGTGGAGAAAACAAAGAGAGTTTGAAGGACAAGGTGAAGGAAAAACTATCTGTCAAAAAGAAGGAAGAACAAAAGGAAGAGTTCGAGTGTGTGGAAACTTATGTAGCAGTCGAGGAGTGTGGTGACGTGTCAACTCATCATGAAACTGAGGAAAATAAGGGGCTTCTGGAAAAGATCAAGGAGAAGCTCCATGCTGGAAAGCAGCACGAAGAAGAGGTTGTCACTACTGAGTTTGAGGAGAAAGTGAATGTAAGCGAAGAAGAAAAGAAGCATGAAGTCGTGCTCCACCAGACAAAAAGCTCCGTATGTATCACTTATTCTGACATTACCAGTTCTCAATGTAGCTGATTATAGATCATTTCTTTATGTTATTGTTTTTGTTGATTGCAGTCTAGTGAAGATGAATGTGGTGAAAATAAAAGTTTGGTGGAAAGGATGAAGGAGAAGTTATTCGGGGAAAAGGATGACGAAAATGAAGAGGTTAAGTGCTTCGAAACTTCTCTTCCTCCAGTTGAGAAGTGTGACGACGTACCAACTCATCATGAACACGAGAAGAAAGGGTTGCTGGATAAGATAAAGGAGAAGCTTCCCGGTGGCAAGAAACATGAGGATGACGTGGTGCTTCCACATCCCGAGTGCACAGTTGTCCCCGAAGCCCATGAAGAGAAAGAAAAGAAAGGCTTCTTGGAGAAGATAAAAGAAAAAATTCCTGGATTACACCACAAGAGTCATGAAGAAAAGGAGGAGGAGAAAGAGCATGAATGCCACTGATTACCAAAACAAAGCATATATGTGTTTGGCTTGTTTATTTTGACAGTTTTGATGGTTTATGTTCGATTTACTTCCCTTGTTTGAGATCTTGTTTGGTTTGAACTTCCGTATTGTATTTATAAGTTGATTCATACGTGTTTACACATGTACAGAGTGCGAATTTTGTTTTGAGTTTTGAAAGTTCATGTTAAAGCTAAATTTACATCTGCTGTACTTTTCGTTTTCGAGAAGGCAATATAACAGCAGATTCCTTGGCAGGTGTTGCAGATTATTTTCATTTCTTCCTTGGAGGATTATGCTGTTGCTACTTATGGTGAATATGTTGAGCAATTCATGCATTGTTTTGTTTTCAGTTTGTTGGTAGCATAGTAACATGTTGTGTATCGAAATCATACCTATTTCGAACAGGAATGTATCTCTGCAGGTGCACTACTAGTTGTGTGCCATTACACGCGAGGCAAGTTCGGTCAATTCTGGCTGTAGCAACGATGAAGAAAGGACTGATATGAACAATAACATAGCACTCATTCTCAAGTATTCGATTATTCACACGAAAAGATGATTTTATACATCCAAAATAGGTAAAAATCAGCAGGCAGAACAAATAGCTGCTGTCAATAGTATGTACTGTATACAATAAATAACAAACCTCCTATAAATTATGATAGTACTAGGAATTGGCACACTAACCGAGGCCATATATACATATACAGGCGGTAACTGGTAAAAAAAAATCACTATAGCAGATAAAATTACTGCATGACAGAACACTGTATTTCAATCGAGAGCATGATGAAGATCCAAGGTAAACAACTCGCCTAGATGCCGTAACTGATTTATGGCATTCAATGCAGGTTGATTATGCTCTTCAGATGAAAAACTTTCAATTACTTCATCCACAGCATCAGGCCAATACTTAAGTATCGGCTCTCCAGATGGAAACATCTCAAACTTGAAAGCTGGTTCCAGGGGTAGCCCCATAGCTCTGACGCGGCCCAAACTGCAACGAGCCAATGGCAAAACAAGGAGGTTTAGGAAATATACCACTGAATTAGCTGTAAGAAAATGCGGTCAAAGTGTTATCTGGTTCAAGTTGAGTCGAGCAAAAGGAGCAGTGACAGAACTGACAAAGAATGAACTATTGGACCAAGACTAACCATATATAGAACAATCCGTTTGGTTCTGCTCTCTGAGCTCGGCCCAACAGCTCTACCAGCAAAAATCCACCCATGCAAATAATCGGTTCTGGTAACTCAAATTTTTGCAATCGTGATTCCTGCTCATACACAAGGAAGAACAAGTGTGAGCAAACTATTCCTGTTACATCATCAGCCATCATTTTCTAAGAAAATATATACTCCTATATTCTCAGAAGCTGCTATCATCAGTTCAAAGGATCTTCCACTATAATACAACATATAATCTTGAATTTTCTAGGTTGTCTCCGATCACTATCAGATTTGGTAGCAACAGAACTTGCATTAATCCATCATGGACTCACTCTTCCTCAAAACCCAAATTATGTGATAGGAATCAAGCCCTAGAAAATGTAATCAGCATTGTTAGGAGTATTATGCTAAATCATTTCATTGTTTAGATTGGGTTTGGTTACCAAACATGGCCAGGATTTTGACTTAACTTATAAATTAATGCCAACTTCATCAGATATATTCTCAACTTCTCAAAAACTGTTTGGTTGGTTCTTGAGCTGTTCTTTCTGTTCCTATGCTTTCACAATCACCAGAGTTAATTTCAGAGAATTTTATGACATTTCCAGATTTCTCCAGTTTATGGACTATGCACCAAAGGAAGCAAATTTTTAAGAAATTTATTGCTTTCCGTGCAATCTTCAACAGCAGAACACACCTCAAACTTTGCTTTTGAAGTTTGAGATAACCTGGCTAGGAACATACAAGGATGAAAAATAGGTAGTCATCTAATGATCACTATCTGGGTGTGCTATATCTTCTCTATTCAACTGTAAGTCTGTAAATATGTTGACCGAGGCTGTTTTTGCTCAGCTCACTGTCTGCATCTGGTTTCATACACAGCCATAAGAGAAGAAATTGAATCACACGACAAAAATGGAAAGGTACAAATACAGATATACTTTGAAATCATAAGAGATGGAAATATTGAAAATTACAAGTTACTGAACATTAGACCAAATCACTACACATTATAATGTACGATTGGTTACCTGTGCCATGGGAAACTCCGGAGAAGTATATGTCCAAACATACTTGTCGAGTGAAGGCTTTTGTGAAGGATAGAGATGCACCATTTGGAAATTTTCCAGATCTGCTACTGATTTGGGATGGCCCATTCGAAAACGCACGGACTTTGCTGAGCAAACAGGGTTTTCAGCCTCCCAGAACACTAGAAGTCAATCACAGAATTAAGACTTGAGAAAATAAGGAGTTTATCCACTAAATACTACATAGTAAATTTTGGACCCTCATACACTTAAAGCTCGCTTGCAGCCATGTAATTCCTAAAAAAATTGTGTGTGGGTGGGTGGGGGTGTTCACCACAATATTCGGGTTAATATATAAATTAACCGCTCTAAAATACAGCAAGGGAAGAAAACTAAAATAAGAAAGCAGTCAAGCACATAAAGAACCTTGAAAGGGACGTATATGGATTTCCGTGACAAGGCAGGTGGTAGTTATCAGTCTGTATAGTATATGCTCAGGCACATTAGGATCACTCTGGCCCGTACTTGACCAGTATGAACCACCCCATGTATATCGATCCAACGGAACCAGAGTATTGATAACATTTTCTACAGGATCACTGTTAGTGCTTGATGCACCAACCGGAAACGCAATGCATTCCTTACGGCATTCTATTGGGTCAGCCAGCATCTTAAGTAGTGAAGTATAGATCCGATGCTCCCTTTGAAGAGTCTCCCAGTTGATGGGATTTCTTGACATAGCATCCGGCATTTTAAGTATACCATCATTTTCTTCAATCACACAGGCAATGTTTGCTATTGGAGGAATCTTCCTCAAACATAGCTTTTTGGAAAGGCAATTCGCTATCACTGCAAAGAATCCAAACATTTATGTTTACATAATTTCTCTGTTCAAAAATCTAGAGATGGATGGCACTCACCCATTCCCAGCAAAATGGAATCACAAACAAATATGAGACGTTTGTTGCAAGATCTTCACCAGTACTAGCATAAAATCCACTACATGCAGCTACATGACGTAATGGTGTATGATATAGCATGAAAAGCTTTCAAATGAATTAAAAAATCATTCAGGATATGAAATGAACAGCTTTTCAAGAGTCAATTATGTCATGGATCATAGAGAGGACGATAGAAATAGGAAATATCTAACTATAAATATGGTCATCTCAAGGTGAAACTAAGTGAACTGCAATCCTGATGAATGCAATGCCGAAGAGAAACTTGATCAGTTGAACTTACTTTAAGATAATTAATATGTTCTGTTCTATAACCACTTAAAAAAAGGAACTCCTTATTTGCAATCAGCAAAGTCCTCTGCTGAATCAAGTCAAGGTGAAATCATTGAAACTTTCTAAATGGTTAAGATTTGGAGGTTGATAAACAAAACCTTGGACCATTCGAACACAATGCTGACAGTATTATAAATTAGAAGAACGAGCACAGTTCTTTTGAATTAGCAAATAGCACCCTATAATGTGTCAAAAACTTAACTTGGCGGCAACAAGCAAGAAACAGGCAGCAGAGCTACCTTCACGATACACATACGTAGAAAATCCCTCATGTTTTCCACCCAGATAATGAAACTATTCCACACGGAGTCTATATTAGAAAATGTCTGCTCATGGAACATGAATCATCTGAATTATCCGTGAACTAGAGAGTTGCAGCAAAGATACACACACATGACATAAGACTCACACGAAACACAAGCATAATATTGACCACCAAGATCTAAGCCCATGTACAACGTCACAAAATAAACCCATATAAGTTGGGCAATGACAAGAAACCTAACAATACTTTAACCCATGAAAACATGTACAAGTCCAACGAATAAATAACAACAATGAAGTTCAGGATTCTACAGCTTTTTCGACTAATGCAACTCACCAAAGTGGCGCCAAGAACGTGAAACGGCACTAGCACGAACAAGGTCAGCTGAATCATCCAAAAAAGACAGGATTTTGGATGCCACATCAATCTGAAAACAGTCCACAAAGTTTACTCGGGTCTCCATTCAATGTAGGCTATGTACCCTGGTCCAAAGACAAATTTTTGATTATGTCAATCCACCTAAGAGCTTAATTCAACAAAAAAAAGCACAATAAATCATTGAAAAAACTCAAAACTCTAAATTGCATCTATAATTCTATATCAAACTAAAAAGCAAAGGAAATACGAATAACATTACTATAACTAATCCAGCTCAATTTATGATGAGAACCCAAATTCAAACACTTTCAGCAACGAAAAAGATCCAATTTTTTTCAATTGTGGAAAGGGAAAAAGGATTAAAGGAAGAGAAAATCCATAGAGTTACAAGAAATATAAAGTGGGTATTGATCGTTGAGCATGAATTTACACATACGATACGAGAAGACTGAGGAGAAATAATGGAGAGGAGCTTCACCTGAGAAGTCTGAAAGCTCTTGATCTATAATTTTCTTTTTCTTTTTCCTTTTTCTAAAAATTTTTTTTTTTTCGACCCCAAAATTTATGTTTTTTTCAACTCTTTTTATGAAAATGTACGTATCAAATCATGTTAGGAATCAGAGTTTGATCTTCGTGTGAATCGACTAGACCTAGAAATCTTATGGTATATATCTTAAAGGTTTGTTTACTTGATTAGAATTAGAATACAAGTTGAGAATTCTATTATAATTATGATACAGTCACAGTGAAACCCAAATAATTTATCACATATTCTTTGCAGATGATCCCCTCTATGAAGCCACGTGCTCAAAGTCATTAATCTTCATGTCACGTGTGGGGAGGGGTCGGGTAGGGCAAGAGGATTGTTCTTCCGTCTGGGTAAACTTGTTAATAAGAGAGCACATAACTAAGGAAAAAAGACTATAAATTAAGGGGGGGGGGGAAAGGACTGCAAATTGATAAATCCAAGGAACATTATATGATTTATGATTATTAATAATTATCATCATCTAAACACCTCCAATATCGGTGAGGGTGGGATCTCATGTGCATGACGTAGCCAATCATTATCATCATCTAAACACCTCCAATATCGATGAGGGTGGGATCTCATGTGCATGACGTAGCCAATCAACACGATTCATATAACTTAATATGCATGGAATCTGCAACCAATCATTCGAGAAGCTTTCTTAATTAAACCCCGCCTAAACTATAAGGATCTCTTATGAGAGAGTCATGTCATTCAAAGTTGAAACCTTTCCTTTTGTACTCTCCAGACACGAACCCAACTCGTTTGATGGAGAATGACCAAAATGGATAATATACAAGTTCTTGTACACATAAAGAGGCAAGTACAAGTACCAAACATAAGCAAACGGTTGATAAATACTTTGTCGTAGCAGATAACTAGCCAAGTGGAGTACATTCTAGATGACAAAACTTTCGCGTAGAAGATATGAAAAACAGTATAATCTTGTGAAACAGGTACAAACATTGAACCAACAAGAATGAACTCGATTTTAATAAAACAAATGTAAAATTGTAGGACTTAAGTGGTAATGAATTTAAATTAAGTAAAGAATATTTCAGAGAAAATTGAAATAATAAACACATAAGGAAATCAAATTGATCAGAACTTTTAACTTTACTAAGTAGAAGAGATGTTGAATAATTAACATCAATAAAGTATACCCAAGGATTGCAAAAACAATAAGAGAAAGACCTATATAAAATCAAGAGACTAAATTAGGGAGGAAAACCTTCTGCAAATCTAGCGATTATTTTTCTATACTGATCTCGGTCACCGACACCTATCACTCCTAAATTATGTATAACTCATCTGAATTATATGTGAATATCGCATAGTTTATTACTTCCTCTGATCCAATAAAATCTTCATAGCTTTCCTTATTTGAAGTAACATTACAAACTTAATTCTCCAACTTAAGAAATTTTTTATCCCACCCATTAAATCTTTCTTATTTCTTTTTTCTACTTTATCTTAACTTTCTTCTTTCTTTCACATACTTCATCAACTACTCACTACTTTATCAATATAATACCTTATACAAATTAATATATAATAATTATTTTTTAATTAAAAAGAAAATAATATTTTAAAAAGTTATTAAAATGACGATGGGAGAGGGAATAATAGACACATTAGCGGCAATACTATCAAAGAAGAAACCCATCAAATCAGACGTATGTGATGAGCTTTCTGGAACAATAATATTCAACAACTAGTAATTTTTGTATGGTTGTTAATGTAAGTTGTAACTACAATACAAAATGGATATTAATATGCCTTCCGCTTCAGGGTAATTGAAGAGAGAGCCCTGCAGAAAATCAATAGACTAAATTAAACCGAAACCCATTATAAATACCAGTAGAAAGTACCCGATTTTTTTCTATACCGGACTCGTTCCACCATAAGTATGAAATTATATATAACTCAAGTACTCAACAATCCAAGCCATATACTCCCTCCGTTCTGATATAAAAGTCACGTGGAATCAAATATAAATTTTAAAAAAAATAATAAAGTAGAAAAAAAAGTAATAAATTATAAATATAATTGGATAAGGTGAAAGAAATAGTGAATAAAGTATGAGATATAATATATAAAATTTAACGAAGTGAAATTTTTAAATTGAAATAATTTAAAATGAGACTTTAAACTTTCAAATCGAGTCGGAAGAAATATTAATATAACATTATAGAAGTATGGGATGGGAATGATAACCCTACTTAGATAGGAATAGGATGATGGGTTTTTGCAAATCCCAATATCGCCAACATGTAGTTTCCGTCTCGTGGCTAGTGTAAGTTGCAACTACAATACAAAAGCATTAGAATAATAATAATTTCTGACAAACCCATCCTATTCGAAAAAACGCGGCACTTCGTTATTGCCATTATATCACACGTGTCATCTCATTATCCACTATATAATCACCGATCCACCTAATCATTTTCTTCATCAATCACACCAAATTCTAACAAAATGATGAAATCCTTAACAAAATCCCTCCTCCCCATCCTCTCAATCTTCCTCTTCTTCACAATCGCCGCAACCGCGCTAGGCGGGGGCAAAGTCGGAGGCAGGAGACCGGTCAAGAACGTCGAGTCGAACAAGGAGGTGCAGGACCTCGGCAGGTTCTGCGTCCTTGAGTACAACCGCAGGCTGCAGCAGAAAGGAGGGAACGGGAGCAAGTTGCTAGAGTTTTCACGGGTTGTCGAGGCCGAGACGCAGGTTGTTGCCGGGATCAAGTACTATCTCAAGATCTCCGCGGTCGCACACGGTGCTCCCGCGACGTATCAGGCGGTTGTGGTGGTTAAGGCGTGGATGAAGTCCAAGGAGTTGGTTGATTTTGCACCTGTTGTTCCCAGGTTGACGTATACCAAGTGAGGGGAAAAAAACTTAGACCAGGTCTATAATTAATTTTGTTGACGTGTGATAATAAAGATGTAGTTGATAAATTGGAGATGATTTTGCTGAATGAAATAATAATTGTATCGAAAATTTTGAAGTGCCAAGATTTTATTTTGGATCTTGATTTGAGCAATTGATGTTGTTCAGCTTCGATTCGTGATGTGTAGTAGATTAATTGGTTGAGGCATGTAGGGATTTGGATCTCCTTTTAAAGGGTATTTTTAAACAGGTAAAGGTGTCTCAAACTTTCGACCTATCGATTGGAGGTGAAGCGAAACGAGAATCTCTAGTTGTGTGGTTATTTGTGTTTGGTAAATTTGGCATTTGCGTTGCAGATGTGTCTCGTTCTTCTTCGTTCACTGCTCATTTGTGTTGTAGATGTAGTCATTAATGCTTATCGTGTTCGCCTTGACATTCCTGATCTCTTGATCTTGCTCTATCGAGACAACAAGACAATGGAGATAATCATTCCTGATCTCTTGATCTTGCTCTATCGAGACAACAAGACAATGGAGATAATCAACAAGAAGGTGTTCGCCTTGACATTCCTGATCTCTTGATCTTGCTCTATCGGGACAACAAGACAATGGAGATAATCAACAAGAAGGAAGTTAGAGTTCTCTTTTTACTTTGTTCCATAACTTATGAGAAGAAAGCCACTACTTTCACAGAAGATATATACTCATATGATTTCTGATTAAAAATCAGCATCCTCATCCTCGTCGAACACCTCCACTGCCTGCACAGGCGGGATCTCCCTAGCATGCTGCAACCAATCAGCACGATTCATGTAACTAAATCTGCATGGGATCTGCATCGAGTCATTCGAGAAGCTTTCTAAAACCCTGTCTACGCCACAAGGAGAATATTTGAGTCGAAGCTCTCCCGAAAGAGTCATGTCAAAGTTGAAAGCCGGCTCTAGTGTACTCCCCAGAACACTAACGTAACCCAAACTGCAATGTATAAAGGAGGTCATATGTTAGAACGGAATTCTATAAATGTAAGCATGTATGTTGCCGAAAGAGAGAGTAACCATATATAGTACAGTCCATCAATTTCTTCTCTCTGGGCTCTACCCAACAGTTCAATGTGTAAATATCCGCCCATGCAAATAGCCGGTTCTGGTAACTTGAATTGCTGCAAGCGCGCTTCCTATTCAGAGAAAAGAAAATGCAAGGCACTGTTGAGTTTTATATCGTTTCAACTTTGAATGTATGCTGTTTATGCGCGAAGTGGGAAGTGCGGACTGATAGACAGAGAGTTCTATCTTTAGTCCACAGAAACGTACTTTCTGATGGAACCAGCTAATTTCGTATTCAAAGGCAACAAAAGAACAAGGGATTCAGCTGTAGTGTAAACTGCATAAGATATTGTGAACTAACAGATTGAAGAGAGACTAGTCATAAGGATCGGGAAACTTGAGATGTATGAAACCTGGAACTAAGATATCTTCATGACCTGCTTAAAGTAGAAACGACTAAGAACATGCATTTAGCAATGGAAAGGGAGCACAACAAAATTTAACCACCACTTGGTAGATTCTCGATTACCTGTGCCATGGGAAATACTGGTGAAGTATATGTCCACACATACTTGTCAAGAGAAGGCGGTTCAGAAGGAATGATGCTACTTCCGGTTATCTCCAGGTCCGCTACAGACTTTGGGCGACCCATTCGGAAACGCACAGACTTGGCAGAGTAAACGGGCCTTCCAGGCTCCCAGAACACTGGCAAGAAAATTAATCTCAGAAATACTATTGACTGACCAAGATTATGTAAATAATCAGGAAACCAAAGGAACATCACCTGCAAAGGGACGTATAATGATTTCTGTTACAATGCAGGTAGGAGTTTTTAGCAGGTATAAGATATGCTCAGGCACATTAGGGTCGGTTTGCCCTGCACTTGACCAGTATATACCAACCAATGAGTATCGGTCCACCGGGTTCAGAGTATTAATGATATTCTCAACGTCACGATCTGTGCTAGATACACCAATTGGGAGTGCCAAGCATTCTTTAGGGGATAGAATGGGCGTGGACAGAACTTTAAGCAGAGAAGTATAAATCTTATGCTCCCTGGCAAGAATCTCCAAGTCGATGGGGTCTCTGGATACGACAGCAAATATTTCCTGTATTCCATCGTTTTCTTCAACCACGGCGGCAATATTAGCCAACCAAGGAATCCTTTGCAAACATAACTTTTTGGAGAGGCAGCTTGAAATCACTGCCAAAAGAAAATACCTTCAGTGAGTTTTTGCTAAGATCTTGATGATAGGGAAAACTATTGAATCCCATTAACTCATTCACACTGTCAAAAAAAAAACTAGGCAAACAGAATTCAATGGGAAAAATTGCTAACATAGACAATAGAGAAAACAATTGAATCCCATTAACACATTCACAATCATAAATTAGTAGGCAGTCGGAAACCAATGAAAAAATTGCTATTCATAGATGATAGGGAAAACAATCGAACAGAATTTAAACATAATCATAATATCAACAAGAGTGAACTTTTGAACACCATCAACATAATCCAATTAAATAACAAAAGCATGTAGAGAAGAAAAGACAATGAGCAGCAAGCAAGATCATCAAATCAGCAAGAAATGGTCTATAACATCGACTATACATGATCCAATTTGTTTTGTGCAATGTATCAATAGATGCTCAAATTGGCAACAAGAAGAAAACTGTTAACTTATACACATTATCATAAATTAGTAGGCAAAACGAATTCAATGACGAAGCTACTAATAGAAAATATGGAAAGCAATATAATCCCATAAAATGCAAACATAAAACCAACAAGACTGAACTTGCTTCCAGAAAAAACAAACGAAAACACGTACTATAATCGACAAGACAATGAACAACAAAATCAAACTAGCAAGAAATGCAGGTCACCTAAGTTGCGCCAAGACCACGAAACTGCACTAGCACGAATCAGATCGGCCACATCGTCTAAGTAGGAGAATATTTTAGAAGCCAAATCAACATGGAAACAGTCCAATTGAGACATACCCTGCTCAAGAAAAACCAAAATTCAATCTATCTATAATTTCAAAGCTACTCAATCACACTCCAATAGATAGCTAGCTCATCACAGAAAATTGGGATAATTGACAAACAAAGAAATTGAATTCATCATAGCTTTAAACTCTACTATACTGAATCATTAAAATCAAGAACACATACCCGATGATTTCAATGAAATTGAAGAGAAATCCCTAGTTACAGAAAAGCAAGAGACACAATTAAAAAGGATAAAAATTGAACCTTTACCAAATCCCAATGGAAGTGATGAGTAGAAAAGCAGACAAGGGATGATGGGTTTTCCTTGTTTGTTGTCTTTTCTAGCGAATATTCATAAGCGCTTCAGAGCGAGAGCAATGTGAAGATGAATCAGCAGCGGACAATGTAGATGACGATGATGATGATGAAGTGGAATAGCAGATTTTCTACCTTATTTTCCATTTTCTTTCTTTAGAAATCAATACTACCCGATGGGCCGATTATATGTATAACACCGATGTTTTTAGTGAATGATAATGTATGCAGATTGTTTAAACTTTAGAGTTAAAGAGTTTAGATCCTTTTTTTTATATATAAAATACGGTATTTCGGGATGTATAAATTTAAGTAAATATTTTTAATTTAGGTGATATGTTATGTTTGCATGATTACATTCAATTGAATTTGTATTGTAGCTAATATAAAGGCAATGTGGGTGGTATTCCATTAAGTTCCCAAAAAGAGATGAAGAGCCCCAATACATTGGACCTTCCAAAATCCCGATTTCCATCTTGATTTACATGAATTGATGCAAATTAGGTTACGTATCACGATTTTGATCCTTAGAGATGTGAAGAAGGGCTATTTTGCTTGGAAATCGGTGATCTGATTCCGAGTTAAAGGTATTTTTTTTGAAATTATTAGTGTACGTCTCATGGAGGACCTCCTTAAATTTTATTACAATGAAAAATCATTTACGTTATAACATTATATTAACTCATTGAGTTACATCATTATATCAAACACATATGATTCGTTATGTTATAACTCTGTATTAACACATGTGATTTTTATGTTTTTTGGTAATATTTGACTTTTCCTTCATTATAATTCAACATGTATATGATAATGAAAAGTTAAACTTGAAGGGATGAGTACTCCGTTTTAGATTCAACCTCTATATACTGATCACTCAAAGTGTTTTAACTGGGAAGTATCTGTAATATGAAATTATCATGAAATAACTAAGCTTAAATACATCAATATGAAAAACTTTAAAAGATCTAATCATACTTGTAAATACAAGCTAAAAATCAATTCAAAACAAAACGAAAAAGAAACAACATGATGTTACAAAACAACACACATATATAACAAGACGAACACATATATAGAACATTCAACAAGGATTTCAACCAGATACACGAACAAACTGAATATAACATATGTTAGACAAAGTTTGAACTCTCTGTAGTTTGTATAGGAAAGAAAATTTATTTCGCAAAATTTAATAATCTGGAGCTTATTCTTCATCAGATGTTTCTTCAGCTTCCTCCATTTCCAGCCTGTCCCGGTTCCTAATTACTTGATGTATCACTTGTAACAAGTATTCATCACCGCCATCTTCCTCCTCTTCATCGGCTAGTTCATTTAAGTTGAAGAATCCTCCCTGCAACCTGCGGAACAAGTCTTCCAGCACATGAATTCGTTCCAACAACATCTCTTCTTCTAAAGTGCACAAATGTGGGCTTTTGCCACAAGAAATATCTGTCATAACAGCGTTGAACTTATCAGGGTAGAACTTCAGCGACGGTTTCCCTTTTGGTTCTGCCTTCTCAATTTGAAATGCAGGATACATAGGCCTTCCAGATGCCCGGGCATAACACATGCTGCATAATTCATAGTACATGGTAAGACATATTTATCATATTTTGGCAACATAAGGAAAACATGTTGAAACGAGGAGTTACATGTAAAGGCTCACGAGTTTTTTGACTTTTTTCTTAATGCCAGGACATAAAATAAGTGTTTTGTAGTTGTGACAAGATACAAGCTTCACAAGTAAAATCAGCTATCAATGCTCCATTCAGGTGCACATACTTGAAATGTTCATGAGCCACAAGAAAAAGGATGGAAACGTATAACGACCTCATCCAGAAAGAATTTTAGTAAATCATCTGATTCTTGTATTATTATTAGTTCCCCACCTCAACAAAACGGATGATCATAAATTAACTACTATAAGAAGTATGTGTAGGTCACAACGACACAGGCATAGAATAGCATTTCCAAGCAAATACCAGCAAAAGTATCAAATGGAGTTTGGTTAAATGTATGTTGATCTTCTTCAAACACAAAAGCAAGAATATTGAACTAACCATATATAGAACAGGTCATCCATTTCTTGTTGTTGAACTCTACCAAGCAGCTCAATCTGCAGAAATCCACCCACACAAACGATAGGTTCTGGTAGCGTAAATTCCTGCAATTCGTTGTTCTGTTCCGAGAGAGATTAGAAAGTCAGAATTGAGTGTGGTAAAAAAAACGTAATTAACCAGGTTGCGCACCCAGACAACAATCATATATCAACAGGCCCAAACATTAGATTTGGCCCATAGAGGATGTCAAAAATTGAATAGAATATGATTTACAAACATAAACACTCAATGCTCAAAGTATCAAAAGATTTCAATAAAAATTCGAAAGTATTGTTCAACGCCTTTAACATACCAGCTCACAATCACAAGTGTCAAACCCATGCACATGATAAAGAGGAGACAAAGCATATAGTACAAACATAGAAGTATTGATTTGCTTAAATCTTTTAAGGTAAAAGATCAAATATGGTTAGAGCGACAACTAAAAACATTTGGAACACAATATAGACTTCCAACTAAATCACCTGTATCATTGGAAACTCCGGTGAGGTGTAAGACCATACAAATTTGTCATCAGCAGGCTTGTCAAATGGGAACTGCAATTTGGGGTTTTCAAACTCCTCTGGTGATTTAGGATGACCATATCTGAATCTTACAGATTTTGCAGAATATATGGGACGTCCAAGCTGGAAATAAGCTGAAACAGGCAATATATAGAAAATGTCAGGCATAAGTAAAAACATTAGGAGAGAAAAAATAAAGAAGAAAAGAGAAAATTAGACTGCAGTCACCTTCAAAAGGTTGAAGATCGACTCCCATAAGAAGCCACATGCCCTCATGCAGTTTATAAATGAGTGTCTCCGGAACATCAGGATTACTTTGTCCTTTACTTGACCAGTACGAGGGTCTGTCGTCGCCAAGTTTGTCTTTGGGATTCAGAGTATGGACAACACTTTCTACAGGGTAATTATCAGTGCTCGTTGCACTTATTGCATGGGTAATGAAATCCTTAGAATAAACCTCCGACTCTGTGAGAGCATGAAGCAGTGTAGCATAAAGCTGCTGATTCCTCTTGAGGACTGCCCACTGCTCACTGTTCGATTCAACCTCGACTGGATTTACCATTCCTGTGCTTGTATTAGCTTCTTCACCAATAAGACTGGTCATTTCGGGGAATGTTTTAAAGCACAGCTTTTTCCCTAATTCATTGGCAATTACTGAAACAAAAAATGATCTCAAATCTCAGATATTGTATTTGACAGAACATTGAATGAAAGAGAAGAGTCAAATTTAATCCCAAAACGTTTAGAAAACTTAGTTAAAGAAGCCTTCCTGTTTAACCTCTCCAAATCACGTCCGCTCAGTTGCATCTTGATGGCAGTAAGTTTTTTGACGAAACATTAAGGATAGTTTTTAGAATCCCAAGTAGATCACAGTTACTTTTGATACTTAGGATGGTCAGTTTGCTAATAAATTAGCCAATAAAACTCTATTAGAGGTTTAACAGGTCCCCCGATATCAGATATAATGACTAAGCGAAATTAGGAAACAAATCAGTAATCATTGTCAATGGTAACTTTAGATTAATCATGCATTGCAATACGGAACGCTACAACTTAAATATGGTGACGTCACATCCATAGAACTCTGAACAAAACTGGTACGACTTTAGTTTCAGTTCATGACACGTCAAAGATTCGATCGTGGATGCGCCCATATATTTCTTTACATTAAATGACACCTTTCATTATCAGATTCGATCGTGGATGCACCCATATATTATATCATGTTCTTGACGTCTCTCTCTATGTTACAAACAAACCAATCGTTTGGCTTAATCAAGCAGTACGTGCAGTATGCAACATTGGGCAGATTACTTGTCCAATGTTGTGTAACATTGGACAAGTTATAAACACCACAACTCAATTAGACACATAACAAATACTCATATTTAGCGTACCGAATCGAATATCAGTCTTTCCAAGTTGACCATTCGCTTAAATGTATTCAAACACCGAAACACAATTCGAAAACAGTAATAGCAAATCAGGATGTTTCCAATCAATAAAGTTTGTAACTTGGTAACACGGTAGGCTATATATAGCACACAAATAAATCATACTTTTGCAGGATCACTCACCAAACTTGTGCCAAAAACGCGAAACAGCGCTTGCACGAACCAAATCAGCAGGATCATCTATCAAATTCATTATGTGCAGAGACACATCCATCTCAAGGATTTGCAAGAAATCCATTCTAGCAGGATTCCAAATGTTCGCCAGTTACTGAAACATATGCAAAATCACCAAAAATGATCTCAAGTAGCAACAAAACCCTCAATTTGCTTGCATGCAACCCAAACACAACCAAAATTAATCTCAATTACAATTACAGGGATATCAATTGACAAGCTTTTCAATTACATTTACAGGGATATCAATTGACAATCTTTTCAATTACATTTACAGGGATATCAATTGACAAGCTCTTCAGTTACATTTACAGGCCAAGCTCATCAATTAAACAAGAAAGATTGAAACTTTGGACGAATTATAACAACCCAGAGTTGAAATTCACACACAAACATATCCAAATTGCATCAATCAAACGAAAATTACCAAATTCAAGAACAGGTTAAAACAAGAAATTGAGAATGTATAGAGCAAATCGTGAATCATTCTGGCAATTGAAACCCAAAAAGGAGCTACCTTGACAAGAGTGAAAGCAGGACTCGGTGTGTTTGTTGTGGAGAGAGGTATGGCAATGGAGAGGTGGCTTTTATAGAGCTGGTGAAGAAAGTGAATCTGAGCTTTTACTGACTAAAACAAAGGTAAAGGGATAATTTTTGTCAAGAAGAACTTATCCACTGGAGATAGGTCATGATCTTGGTAATATTGAAAGAAAGGAACCTCACAAGATTTTGTGGCAACTTTTAGGCGTGCAAGTGAAGATCCCGGATCTGTTTTCCGATGCTCGAATGGTCGGAAATTGGAAGGTCGGTGTATAACGTAATCGTATGTTTGAATCATCGATGACGATTATCTAGAACTGTATTTTCATCGGTTATTTGAATCGAGAACGTAGTGCCTCACATCTTCTTGTGTTTGAACGGAATACAACAACCGACGTTGAGGAGCAGAGGTGAGAACGTAGACCTACCTCACACTTCCTTGTGTTTGAATAGAATCCAGCAGTCTACGTTGACGTGCACAAGCAGGCATTGATGAATATCTAAAAACTCTATGCGTGTTTTACTGAAGTTGACGTTAATTACGTATATCGATAGAGCAATGGTGTTACGATATATTCAGATAAATATGGTATCGATGCAGAATCTTTGAAGGGAGCAAGATAGATGATCTGCAGCTAGTGAATTTTGTTTTCTGTCGTACGATAGTTTTGTGATGGTTGGAAAGATAGATAACTTATAACTTATACATTAAGAATTCACGACTTTTATATTAGAAAATACGAGGTTATCTACGTTAATTAGTGCAACAACTTTCCAAAAATGGACCTACTTCTCAGGATGGCAATAAGGCCCATCTAGTAAGCCCAACCCAAGCCCAACATGTTTTTATTGGACTTGACTTGTTCGACATTAAAGAACATGCAGGGCTTTCGTAGTAAACTAGCCCATGACGATGGTCCACCATCTGGGCCCATACTCGGGTGTTGTGAGGGGCTTATACCCAATCCTTTGACTCATCTAGTATTTTGAATTTTTGATAAATAAATAAATAGATACATATACATAATATTAATTTTATGAGGTTACCATTATAGTTGAAATTTATCCATTTACTCATTTAATATGCTATTTCAATAAAGGCTATACCCCTTTAAAACTCATTCCTAAGATTTTATTTATTTTTTCCAAATATTTTATTATAAATATATTTTCAATTTACATTAGCTTTTCTATACCTTCATAACTACTAATAATATTATGGTAAAGTTTGTTAATACTAGAGCAATTGTCTCTGGTAACTATTAATCATTAAAATATAGTATTTAAACTGCCAATGGTAAAGTTTTTGCACTAACATATAATTGTTAGTGTACATTATTGTGTAACAGATTAATATTTCAGAGAATTTAAAGAGTCAAAGAAAGTTACTTATATAGTGAATATTTATTTTTGAGAAGACATTTATATTTATGACGAATACAAATTTACAAATTTAAGCATACTTGCTAATGGATCAATCTTTTAAAAACAAATCAAGCACTCTTCGTATATATAAGTGAAAATAAAGTGCGGGTGACATGCATGTAATGGTTCATTGGAGCTAGGAGCCATCATATAACCATTGAAAAATCAGTCCAGATATAGATCTAGGGGCTCAAAACTCTATTGATTTGTCATCGAATCGCTACAATAAACAATTCTTGTCGGTATACATTAGAGGAATCTATCTTGAAATTTAAGTCGTGGTCTAACTTTATCTTATCATAATCAAGTAATTTAACGTGAATTACAAACTTCATGATATATCAATTTATATTTATTAGTAATTTTTAATGTAACTCTAAACAGTATACCCCGTCACCTTAAAGGTCGAGGACCGACCTTTGATTCTATTAGTTACTTATGAACTACATTTAAGAACTAGATATCTGTGACCAACTTTGAAACTCTTCCTGCAGAAAAGGGGTGGAAGATCTCCAGAGAAAGTATACCTGTTCTTCTACCATGAAAAGATGATATCAAATTTCACAGGAGTAAAATAATATTATGAAAAAAAAAGAAAAAAATTATGACATACATCCAATAAAAAGCCTAGTAGTATACTATGAAGCTGTTCTTGTTCCATTTTCTTGATCAGGGGCTGTCCAGTACTGTTTTGTTGCAACCAAAATCTTCTCCCTGGAATGTGCACTTTGTTCATGGTCAGTCATTATGCAATCCCATTGAAGCCCTTCAATTATGTTCTTTACATTCAGTAAAACATCGACATCATCGCGTATGATTACACTTCCCTGAGGACGTAAAATCCTGTCCATTTCTATCAGGATGTCTTCCATTTCACATCTGTAAGAATCAACGGAAGCAGTTGGTCTAAAATTCAGTCTTGGCGATAATATGGTGAAACTTTTATGGGCAGCAGAATCGTAAGGGGTTGGTTACCTGCCCTTGTAGAGGGTGAAAATTGAGTCGGCATGAATGAAATCATACGTCCTTGGATACGTAGACACTGCCTCACACCTGAGAAAAGTACAAGCAATGTGAGCATATTCTTCTCTCGTTTGAACCAAGGTTACCAATCGAATTTGATCAACTCCCTAACAAACATTTCACATTGTATTCTTTGAAAAACTGCAGCATTAATAAGGCTAAAGGGATATATACCAGTTCTGGTAGGTTCCAATTAGTCCACGTTCATAAATGACTCCGAGGGTGTTAACTTCAGCATCCACCGGGACAATGTTGAGAACCCAAACAGGGTCATCAACCATTGCAGCCGCGAAACCTCCCAATTTGGCATTCATATCAAGCAAGTTCCTGTACCTACCCGTCTCTGCTAACTGAGAGTTTATTGACTTGTAGTGCGCTACTCTCCCCATCCAGAGTTCGGTATCCTTCTTGAAAACATCAGCTGTTACTCCCTTTACACTTCCGCTGAGGATCCTTGGTGGAACCGCAGTCAATCTCTCTGGCCATTTAGCCAGTTCACCACCTGAGACTTCTGTGATGTCAGACACTTCCGGCAATGGGGTTAGGCATGGTTCCAATTTCGTGTACCTGTTGAAAAAATGTGATTGTTCAGTACTAGTTTCAGTCGAACTCATCAAACTTACCAATTTGGGAATACGAGTTATATGCTATATACCAGGCTTGATCTGGATCTTGACCCTGGCAAAAAGAAGGCTTCCTGAAGACCTTCCTGTTTATCTTACAATGTACATGATTGGTCGGCTTCTGCCAAATCGCAAGGTCATTTCTCTGTACTAATTTCTTCCAACACAGGCTCTTCGCTACCTTCTCAATACCGTCCTGTTCGGTTTTCAAGTCTTCTCTGGTTCTGTTCCAACCTCTCCAATGAGTCTCCCAGTTCACTGGTGGTCCAGAGAGGATCCAGTATCCTCCAGGTCGCAACAATCGGTCCACTTCAATCATGTAAAGTCCATCTGCTCAAAATTTTCACAACTTTCAATACTAATCCATTGTTATGAAAAAGATACAAATGATTGAGTCGATTTTTAACGTACCGTACTGCCCCCAGGGAATTAGGCACCTGGAGCAATGTGCAGCGTCGAAAGCCCTTGCAGGATAAGGCAACCGAATAGAGGCCATAATTCCAATAATTGCAGGAATTCCGCGCTCAAGAGCAAATTGGACTTGTGCTTCATGTGTGTCTTTCGGTGCAAATGACATAGGTAAAATGTTCCGAGACAGCAAATATGCTCCCCAGCTCGCGACCTGGAATTAAAAAGCCTCTACATTAGAAATGTCAAACTGATACAATAACCTCGCTATCCTAAAATTCTCCATCCACGAAGAAGTTATCGACTTCTAAATATTATAGGAACGGCTCACAACAAAGCAATATCAAGAATTGAAAACCGGTAACACATTAGGCCTCGAAAATTAGACAGGTAAAGCTATATGTCACTGTCTTCATTGAGTATTCTCAAGTTTGAACCTTTCACTGTCAACATTATCCAATACATACCTTCATTAATATCATGAAACAAGACAAGCCAACAAAAGTTCCTGAAATTAACAGGTATGGCCAACACTTTTCTTTTTCATGATATGGAATCTACCAAGATTTTAGCATAAGAACTAATGGTCCAACTGCAAGAACAGGACCACAACAATAAATACCATGAGGAAAGTTAGATGCACAAACCAGAACACAACTACATTGCTAGTACAGTACATCTCTCAGTAGCTTCAAACTAATTAGGGCAATGTGCTTGAACTAACATCTCATCGTCATCGACAGGTGCAATCGTTCTCATTGCCCATCATCCGTTCGCCTAGTTAAGGTAAAATCTACTGGAAGATTCTTTGTCCTGTTTGCTTCTGAGGCAAACATTTATGAAGATTAAGTTACGGTTCTTATTCTTTTGTTCTGTAGCTTTCGAAAGTAGGACGCAATATTCCTACTAAAACTGATCAAGAAGTCTAGGCTGGGTGCTGTTTTATCCTACTAACAGATAAACAGAGTAAACCTTCTTGAAAAACAACATACTCCCTCCAGAGTCCCTACATGACTATTCGTTCTGTCTTTGACCACGAATTAATCATGAACTATTATTCGTAAACGGTTGAAGAAAATTATATTATGAAAATACACGACGAACTGTATTTCATGTCGAACCAAATAGTCTCTAATAATTCAACTACTGACTAACAAAATAAGAACTTCTCCATATGCAACTTTCCTATGAGCCAACAATATGGTGCCTAACTTGGGAACTGTCATACAGGGCAAGAATTAACTAACATAATTATTACTCCTTGAAATTTATATATTGGAATTCAAATTCTATTAATTCGTATTGGAATTCAAATAAATTCCATAAATCAGTAAATTTAATTCAATTAACTTTTCCCCTAAAAACAATTCCCAAGTAATTAAAAGTCAAATGCAATTAGTGACATTCTTCTTCTATCGTCTATTCATCTCTCATCCCAATTTAAATTTCAAATCATTATTAAAAAGAAAACATTTAAAGCAAATAAAAGAAATTAGCATACATTATGCATCTATGAGTTTGACTACGATTTAGAAACTTTAATGACTTTTACCAGTGGTAACATAATTATAACATTTGGATTATGAAAATGATGCATGAATAATTTAGAGGTTGTTTGTTTGATTGAGCGGCCATCTATCCAATCAAATCGAATATTTTGTATATAAAAAATTCAATTTTAATTAAAAGAGTTGACTTAAATTCAATCTTGATTAGTCCCTTAATTATGATGTATCATAGAATAAACCGAAAAATGAAGTATATACATACTCCGCAACCAGTGTCAATGGTAGTCCTTACGGACCCGTCGCGCAGGTTAATCAGCTTCCCGATGTCATCAATATACGCATCCGCGCCGCGTGGAAACATGGTCCCACCACCCGGAAACCTGAACCGATCCCCCTCAAACCGGACCCAGTTCTGCCCCGCTTTCTCCACTGTCAAATGCTTATGTGGCACATTGGCGTACCAAACATAATCCCTACTCTCTGGCCACCGGAACGGCGCCTTATACCCGAATGGCGCCGGTATCCTACACTTCATCACCTCCTCCTTCACGGGGCAATGCCTCTCCCTATAAATCAACATGTCCCTGTCGAATTGCAAAGACCGCTCCGTGTCCTCGCATGGCGTGTACTCCGAGAATTCCGCCCTACATGGCGGCACGTGAGTCACACGCGCCGCCGTGGTCGGCGGCGGAATGAGTTTTTCGGCGGAGTGGTGTGCGGAGAAGTCGAGGGTGGTGGTGAGGTTGTGGTGGGGAGGGAGGTTAGCGGTGGTGCATGGGAGGAGGGTGGTGGAGGGGGCGGGGTTGCCGCCTCCGTGAGTCCAGATTCCGGTGAGGTAGGAGAGCGAGCAGAGGACGGTGGCGACGGAGAGGAAGTAGAGGTTGGTTTTCTTGGTTCGGGTGGAGATTTGGTGGAGGCAAGAGGCTGCCATGGTTGGTTTTGAAAAAGTTTTTGTTTGATACGAGGTTGGTGAATGTGTGTAATGTTAAGAACAAAATGGAGTTTTGGAGATATATATATGTAATGTGAGTGTGTGTAGTAAAAATACAGACAGACAGAAATGTTTTTGTGTGTGTGTGTTAATAGGAAATCTGTGTGTCAGATTGTGTTAATGAGATGCATGTATATATGAATATGGTCAGTCAAATATATACAGGTGTGGAAGGAAGTAGGATAGGAGTAAGTGAATTAAGGTATAGGAGATGTACCTTGGAAACTTTTAGAAGTAGTAATATAAATGATTATATTTAATTATTTTTTAATTGAAATTTTATTATTAACAAGATGTAGATACGTTGTAATAGAACTGAATTGAACTGAACTATATTATAAAATATAATAAAATAGAGTTAAAGTGACTGAATAGATTTGAACGGAATGAATTTGCAGAGCATGAGGACATCGTCCTCACGATTACCTGACTCATTTTATTATAATTTAAATATTAAACTAAAAATATTATATTTTGCGGTATGGGTTAGTTATTTATCACTTTAAATTAAAGTAAAAAGATTTTATTTGAAGGAATATTTTGACTATAACTAAAATAATTAATGATATAAAAAGAAGAAAAGTAGATTGTATTGCAATTACAACTTTTTTGTATTTAGGTAATTTATTTAAAGTTAAATTCAGTTCATATATAGACTGAATTCCGTGGATATACATAAATGCCACAACATTTTCATAATTAGTGGTGTGGGATTGTTTTGTGGATATACATAAATGCCACAACATTTTCATAATTAGTGGTGTGGGATTGTAAATTATATATTTCTAATGTATAGAATTTTTCTTTTGAAAATTGACGGGTATGAAAGTAAACATGTATTATTAATTAAATCATCTATATTATTAGTCAAATGTCTATGGGGCTGATTGGGCTGGCATTTAAATGCCCCCATTTGGCTCGATGAACAGTGATTTGGCCTAAAATACACTTCAAATACACACATTTCAATTCCATTCCAAACACAATTTCATCAAAATTACCATTCAAATGTCATGCCAATCAGCCCCTATATGATTAATGAAATGAATCCAATGTGTAAAAATACAAATATTAATAACATGAAACATCTAATTAATAAAATTAAATATTTTATTAATAATACAATTCAACTCTAATAAATAATTTGGATCATTTCTTTAAAAGGGATTTGCTTAAAACCAAAGATTGTAAATTAACTAGGTTTCATGAATCAAAACACAAATGGGGCAAATGGTCCTTAATGATATGTAATTCAATTATTCAAATTCATTTAGAAATTAATATGTGTACAAGACTGTAGTCCATTACAATATTTAATGCCATAACTTCCTTTTTTCCTTTTCGATTAGTAGTGTAGTCAGATTAATCTAAAAACAATTTTAATTATCTCAATTGGTATTGAATCACTTATACATAAAAAGTTTAATTTCTGTTTAAACAATTTAATTGTAATTCTATTTGAAATAGTTTATATACTTTCTTTATGTACCTTTTTAAAAACATTTTATAGTTCCAGCTTTAATTAATTTTATCACCCAATAGAATTCACCTTGGAAATTGAATATATGTGGATTTCGAGTACTTTGAATAAATTTTTTTTTATAAAAATAATCTAAAAGTGACATGTGAAATTTCTAGTGTATCATTAGGATAAAAAGATCTATGAACTATACATGTAGATTAAGGAGACATAAAATGGACCATACAAAAAAGAAAAACTCCATGATTTCTAACAAATCAGTTTCATTAGGAGTACATGATTAACACATCCCATTGAAAATGGCATGGGCCATTATGCTCTGCTGCATGCCCTTCCCTTCATCACATACTGATACCCTAGTAGATAACTTGAACCTTTTTCGACTTTATTTAACAAAACTAGTTGATTGTATATTTGATAAAGTACGAAGTTGATTTTTATAAAAGTGCCTAGTAAATCAATTAATTCGATATGGAGCTAACACATAGCTCCATACCGGAGCTTCTCTAATCTGGATCAGTGACTCTAGAGAAGAGCTTTTAATACGGCTCAATCCGCAT
Organism: Plantago elongata; assembly: GCA_036897095.1. Lineage (NCBI taxonomy): Eukaryota > Viridiplantae > Streptophyta > Magnoliopsida > Lamiales > Plantaginaceae > Plantago > Plantago elongata. Next base: position 31,211 of record JAYMSP010000508.1, read on the forward strand.
GTCTTCAAGCAGGGGTTTGTGAACCCCTGACACCTGCTCCTAAATCCTCTATAACATGAAAGCTTAACTTATGTTCTTCCATTCGGGTACATTCCAAAGAAACGGGAATGTATCTATCGTATCTAAGTAACAGAAGGGACACAGGTATAACGATATAGGAGTATAACTTGGGATCGTACTTGGGATCGACTGAATTAAAATCGTACGACCAACGTAAGAAAGATAAGTAAAATGCATTCCAAAAGTTACCTGTTCTGTTCTAGCTATTTCAAATGGTATCAGTTTATATCTTAGTCATAAAATCAAATGGTGGTGAGAAAAAGAGACTGCAGAAGCATAAAATCATTAGAGGAACAATAGTACTAACAAAGGAAGATGAAGGACATTTCACGAATACATCGTTCAACATACATACAAGGCTAACCAGTTTCTGGACGCAACACAGTCAAAACAAGTTCAATAATATCAGAGAAATAACTTTCGGGACAATTTCATCAAGGTTAAACCACCACATTCGCTATCCAAAATCACTAACCGACACACCCAGATGAGAATCTCTTTGACAGAATGTTTCAAACACCACAATCATGGCAACGACTACTAAACCACTCAAAGGCGGAATATGGAAAGTTACCAGCAAAGCACGAATGCAAGTGGCCCTTGAATGTATCCAAAACTGCATCCGACTCAGCTCTATCATTACTGGTAAACGCCCCCCATGTGAATCGCAAGCGTGCTTTTGGAGCTTCTATCAGATTTTTCATAGGAGCAGGCTCCCACTCCGAGACAGATTCATCAAAGAGTTCCAGAGTAACTTCCTCCAGATCATCAAGGCCGAGCACAGTTTGCATTGAATTGGAGCACTTCTGATTGTTCCCACTGTCTGCCAAAGCCTCTCGCACAAGCTGTAGGGAACTCTGTCGGGAATTTTCACCTGATATAACTGAGCATTCGCAGAACTTTGCAGTTCGAGTAATGAAGTCAGGACGAAAGATCCTAAATAGATCACCATATTCTTGCAGGGTCATATCTAGTGAAGTATACAAATCTACACTCACATTTTCCACCACAACAGTAAAATATGCGGAACTGTTGTAAAAAGTCACATCTCTAGAGGATCCCATTCCGATGCGCTGAGCTACTCTAGACCCATGAAACTTTTTGAGAAACTCTCTCAATTCCAGGAACCAATCAGTTTTGATAGGACTCCAATTGTCTTGAGATAGGTTTATACGTGACACCCATTCCGTTGACGCAGTACAGAAGAAATCTGAAGGTATACCAAACCAAGAAGCACAAGTAAAACTGCAAATATTAGGAATATCTAGGTGTATCTTCATTGTCATCGGCATGCCTCGCCCACCCTCAAGGTTAAGTGCTTAACTGAATGGCTTGAAATTTGTATGTCTATGAATCCTTCACAATTTCTAAGCTCCACTTCTTCAATGCAAGGAAATCTACGTGAAAACTCACTGAAAAACTTATCATCGACAGTGACTCCAAACAAGCACAATACACGCAAGTTACATTGACTAACCACGGAACTACTGTATCGAAGGTAGTATTCTTCATCACAAGTAATACGGAGATCGACGAGTTTCTTTAAATTAGAGACGTCTACGTTCTCCAAATCAAAACATGTATACAAACTCAAGTACTCAGTCAAAGGGCATGCGGGGAGGATATCACGGAAGATGGAGTCCCTGACTTCACAACACCGACGAGACAAAGACACAAGACGCGAGCAGAGTACTCTTCCCGAAAACAACTCATTGATATCGAAACCATGAAGCGATAACTTCGAAAGAGAAGTAGCTGCAAACACTTGAGCAGACAAGTTCAATCAAATTGCGAACAGCCCATTTTGTGTATCAGTACTACAGTAATGACTTTATTTTTTAAACGGATAAAAAGTTGACTCAAACCCCAGACTACCCGATCTATTAGTGGGAGATGGAGACGTCTTACCAACTTGAGCTTCGTGTCTAGTACTACAGTAATGATGAATAGCTAATAAGCATCTATCAACCTTTAGGTTTAATCTCACGTACCTTTCTAGGGTCCAAAGAGCGCGATGAAGAAAATGTGCAGGGTCTATATAGATTAAATCCCATTCATTCTTTTGTTCGAAAGAAAGAACAGGACGAGTAGACCAAGAAGCGTACCATGATTTCGACAATACTGAGGTTTGAGCAGCTTCATTTGAGTCGAGATAAGATTGGATATGCTCAATTATACCTTCCGGCAAGTGTTCCATCGAAATGGATGGATGGAATCGAACTGTTGCAGCTTGCAACCGGAACCTAGAAATCGGGGGAAAATGATGAAGATTGAGAATTAGGGTATTATGTTTTGGGAGTTTCTTCATTGAGCATAACATTTTACTATTCTAAATATTCGTATTTGACCACAAATTATTATTAAACGATAATAATAAATAAATAAATAAAATTATATAACAAAAATTTAATATTAATAATTCATAAAAAAGTCGGACATAGTTGACCAGTTAAAGAAGAAATAGAGTATATTACAGTTCAGTTCAATTTTAATAATTATAATTAAATGCAATATGTCATATGAGCGTTTAATCTAGATCACCTGGAGCGTGAGCAAGGGCGAGAGCAAAAGCGAAACGTAAATTGAAAAGTGTCAAAATTTAAAAAACATGAAGACACGAGCTCCTTAAAACGTGTTGCAATAATTATATATAACACATTTTATTTATATTAAATATTCAATACGTTTTAAAAATATATTCTAAATTAAAAATAATGTATAACTTAGAAATTCTACATGTATATAAGTTTAAATTGTTACTCTGCAGCTTCGAAAAAATATAAATAAAAGTTAAATAATTAATATAAAGCGAACTAAAAGCGTTAAGCGACATAAAACGGAAGCAACCGTACTTTAAAAGTTGTACATGCTCCAACTATGGGTGGTATAATATGGGGAGAACTTACAACCTAGCAAATACAGTAATTTTGGTATGTCCATCTAAAAAAAAAAAGAGAATTAACAACACTAGCCAAATTTACCCCTAAAGAAAACTTTAAATGAACGAATGATCTTAGAGACATCAGTTATAAATTCTGAAAATCTATGACGAAGGGGCCTTCGCCTGTCAAGGTGAAGAAGTAGCGAAACGACTAGGCATGTTAGCGTAACGCAACCTGTGATAACAAATAACCACAGGAAGCTTTGTAAGGTGATGTGAGTTCCTGGGCTATTACCCTCTGGACCAAAACAATTGGTGTTGCTGGATAATATTTGATCGATCTCTTGAATCCGACCTTTGTCTGTATATTGAGCCATGGCACGAGAGATATCCGCAACTATAGGCGAGCCTTTTGGAAAAGCCTGTGGCAAACATTCGAATATACATTCACAACACTGATTAGAGGGAAATATAGCCCGATAAGATAAGAATGTATGGAGAGGACTTACGAAGGCGAATCCAAATGTGTGATATATCGGACCAACCATCTTATACTTCCCACTGTATTGACATATAAACAGCCTGATATGAGGCATGACATCATAGTAAGCTGAAATTCCTCCATTTCTACTCCCCTTGGTTAAAGCTTCATCACAGTCTTCAGCAGACTTAAATGTCTTGATCTTAGATTCATCAAATCCCAAACTTACCAAGAAATTGATAAGGAATGAGCCGTCTTGAGTTCCAACATAATCTCCATACTTGATAAGTTGAGTAACATCTGTCACTGTAGATTGAAGCCTTTGCATCGTGAATCTAGATGATAAACTAGCAGTGTACATTGAGTACAACAAACTTGATACTAACGCCCATGTGACGAGAACCAAGCACAGTAAGCCGGCCTCAATCCCTTGTCCTACATTACAACAAATGGTTTAATCATCAACCGAATAAATACATATGAATATATGATGAAATTTGAAAAGTTGTTTTCAACTTTTTAAGTAGATTTTCAAAGGAAAGAGTGACCACCACTCACCAGGAAAGAATGGAAAGAAGGCTATCAACCCAACATGTTGAGCATCAGCCTCCTCATTATGGCCTACAATCAAATAACCGAGGATCCATATTATCACAGCAGTCGAGATATAGAAGATAACAATGGTTATCCATAGTTCTATCGACAGAGGCTGCAGAAAGGTCCCTTCGTTATTTTCACCCTCATACTTAATGGATACTACAGCAGTGATACCTCCCTCCGCAAATGGCAAGGTAAAGTCCGTAGACACTGATCGGTTAGCAGTGATAGTGATGTCTCCAAGGGCAGCATCATAATGTTCCTAAAATTATTTAAGTTAAAGTAAACCATGCATCAGAAGGAATTAGATTAACTTCCAACAAAAAATGAATGTTTGTCCAGCTGATAATTACCTGCAAAGAAACTTGATGCACAAGATCATCATAACTCCCAACTCGTGAACCATCGTGATTATAAAATGGATAGACTATGTAATCTATTTTTATCGCATATGGCAATAATGCAATGATAGATTCAAACATATCTTTGATGCAACCACTGACTTGTGTGGCATTCGTTTCGGGATCTGTCTCTACTTTCAGGAATTCATTGAAACCGGGTTTTTGTGACACTCCGGTCCTTAGCTTTTACCATCTACAGGATCTTCAAATCCTCTTGGTACTATTGTGGAATCTCCAGGCCAAATGATGGTCTTAAGACTTTTATGCAAGTGGCAACTGGTTTTATTGAGATCTTCGCCACCAAAAAGTCCACAAGACGGTGTCCAGATTGCTACTTGTCTCGTAGCTGCTCCGACAAAATTAACAATCTGATACGATTTCTGCCTCAGTTGTCCATTGACAATTTCAAAGTCTCCGCCAAGCCCACAGAACTTTGTTTCTAACAATGCAGAAAGAAGTTTAGGACCTTTAACAGAAATTCCCACATCAAATGCATCCGAGCAATCTACATCCTCATCATACTTTTGTTCGCCAACCTCAACTCTCTCTGCTGCCAAAGCAAGTGCCCACATAGTATCATACGCCCAAATGCCAAAAATGCTTATATGATCTGATAATTTCATGTCTACGTTGTCTAGATAAAATTTCCTTGCCCATTTCACAAAAAGTTGCAGCTGTTTGGATTTCGGGATCAGAGGCCTTATACCAAGGACTCCCTGCATAGCCTCAACAACATCAGCATCCATCAGACTGAATAGATCCGTTATCTCACTCGTAACTATCCAGGCATATCCTTCGGTCATCATTCCTAGATATTTTGCTTTTAAAAACAATCTGGTTCCGAGAGACGAGGACATATGTACTATAAAGACTCGTGTCTGCTTTGTCTTCATTTTATATAATTCTTTCATTATAAAATCATCATTGGCAGTTTGTGGAAACAGACTTCTATATGAAACTCTAGCATCTGCATCTTGCAACGCATTGGAAAGATCAGGAATGATGCCAAAACCAAAATCTGTATCTTCATACACAATAACAACCTGGTTCCACCTGTAGGCTTGAACTATGGAAGCAATAGCTTGTACCTGATGGGCATCACTTTGTGCTGTCTGGACGAAATAAGGAGTTTGAGAAATGAGGGAAGGACTGGTGGCGGAGAAAGATATGGTTGGCACATGAGCCCTATCTCCTAGGTTCATCACAAAATCGGCCTGTGTAGATCGTTGGGGTCCAATTATGGCATCCACTTTGTCTACTTGGCGCAAGTTAAGCGCTAGCATCACAGAGAACAAAGTGATTTATATAAAGTTTAGATGATAAAAGATGTTTGAGTTATATCAATTAATACACTGGCCTTGTTTAGATGTATATTCATCCATAGAATGCATGTGATTAAAACCAAATTCGTACAATCTATGCTTTCAGCACTGGACTAAATTTTCACGGTGACTGCTCTTTTATGCCAGAAGACTTGCTAGAAGAGAGCTTTAAAAAATGCATATAATCACCGATGATGCATGTGCATTCTGTAGATCGTCATGTTGAAACTTGAACTAATTTATTTTCTGGATGTAGGGCCGTATCTAGAGAAGCACGTATACATTGACAAAATTATGCAAGTAGGAGGAAGTGAGAGTGATATCCTTTTTCTCATGGCATGCTAAGCTTGCAATGCTTCAAAAATCATATATGCAGCACTTCATCCTAGAAGGTATCTGCTTACCAAAGAACAGGAACTGGGTGTTTCTTAGTTGCCTAACCCTCCGGAATATTTTTTTCTTCTTCTTGCTGCTCCTTAATCTCCATGGAGGAAAGATGGAGTTCCATGAAAGATTAATAAAACATTATAAAAGAGATTTTGAATTAAAAATGTGTTTTCTTTTTTTTAGATTTGTTGATAATTGAGTTGTATAAAGTTTAAAGGGTCTAATAATGTTGTGGAGATTCCTTGTAAATTGATTTAACTCCTTTGAACCTTCTTCCATCACCCTCCGAGACCACCTTCTACCCTACATCTAGCTCAGACTAACTATGAAGGAATATGATAATTCAAATGAAAAATTCAATTTGAGAGGGATAAACAACATAAACAACACACTTTAAGAATGGTCACCCAATGGTGTAGATTTAGTTGCTCTTTGCTGTCATAAGGAGTTTGAAGCAAGCACTGATCTTTCTGTGTGAGAGGAATTGGTGTCAGGATCATATCTCTGTTTCTACCAGTACTGAAAATTACCTAATGTATGCACGTACAGTCGCTAAAATGTGGTGGTACCTACAGGGAGAAATTTAGAAACTTACCAGCAGCAGCAGCATCGACAACACTATCGTTTGAATCTCTAACATGTAAGACGAGCCTTGTTTTATAGTCACTGTGAACAGAATAGAAATCAGCGAGAGCTTGAGCTAAGCAGCTCAACCCTATACGCCCAACAGGTGAACTTGACGAATTCACATCAAGAATTACACCAACATCAATATTAGTATGGTTCCCTACAGAAGAACATGCATTAAAGGAAAGCAGGAGAATTGCAATAGAGTAGAGAAGTAAGAAGAAATCCATCTCTACTCCATACCCAGTAACGCTGCTTTAGGAAACTAGCTATATATAAGAACGAGAACTGTGAGCATAGACATAAAAATATAGTAAACAAACCATTGTTTGTCTTCATTGTTAGGAAAAACAGAGATTTTCATAGGTTGTATCGAACAAGATACAGATGCCAACCTGCCTAATGTGTGGTGATCAGCAAGGCTACAATCCAATAAACTTGCAGCATAAGGCCAATAAACACAAACAAGATACTCACAAGAAAAATAAACAGGAACCTGCAAACTAAATACCAAATTGATGTTTTCAATACATATAAACTAAACTAATACAGTAATGTTCTCAAAACATCAAACATAAAGTTTGAATTTTATATGCTAAAGAACCTATAACTTAGCTAGATATATTGTCGTTAGACAGTAACAACAGATTTTATGGCCCTCTTCACTACATCAACTTCATTCTAATGTGTTTAGCCAAGTCTTTGATGTTGTGTCTGCAGGGTTCACTACGATTATTTTGTCAGATAGATCTATGTTCATATTTAGTGGATGATTTTGGTACTTACAAACATAGTCAATCAGCTTAAATATACTGATCAGGCTCTATACATGTTAATGGTTACAAATGTATAGGCAGTGTGTGAGAAAGAAATTCTATTTGGAGGATTCATTTGTCAATTACCAGAAATCTGTTAGTACAGAACATGGAGTCTTCTGAACGAAGAAGGAAAGTGACGAACAGTACAGAAAGCATATCGAAGGGAAATTCAATATAACAGGTTCACCTGAACCATCCACACCAGATCAATAAAGTACCAAATTGGAGCAGGAATTAGGTCAGGCACCATTAGATCAATTAAGCCTTGTTGTTCATCACCCTCACTAACAGTTTTAGTGTTATCGTGCTGATTAGCCTATTTGTGAGGTATTATTTTCTTTGTTTGAAGCTCATTGTGGTTCATATTGCTTCTTTGTTTTTATGGTAGTCAATTTGTCATATAACAAGTCTTAGCGTTTTCTGTATCCTGCAAAACATCAGTGAACAATTTTGTTATCAAAAATCCGCAGGAACAGCTTGAGAGAAGGTGCCAGATCACTTACCTCGTGTAGATGACTCTTGACCTTAAAATGGAAATTGGCATGACAGCTAACATTTAGGATGCCAAACAAAGGTTGCTTGATGCCATTAAAGGAAACACCTTCACAAACCCACCTGAAAAGGAAGACTAGCAGCTTATCTGTTTATCTTGTCGGTTCATATAAATAATTGTGAAGTCATCCGAACAAACTGTACGTTGTAACTTGCAACTATGAATGTGTGGGAGGCCTCGAGCACTTCTCCAAATATATTGACAGGAAATACATATGAAGAATATGCAGAAATACATTACCGGCAACCAGAATGTAGTGCGTAAATGGTTGGAATTTACCATGAAAACTTTCCTTTAAATTATATCAAAATTCTATTCACAGCGTGCTGTTATATTACGCATGTGCTGCTATTATATCGTTCCACACATTATGAGATAATATCAATCGATGCCTGTAGCAAAGACTGAACACAGTGAACATCACACGCCTAGCGTGTGCTGATATTTCTAGAACTAGTCGACGAGGTTCATGGTTCGCCCTTACCCTCTGTACGGTGGTCAAGAGCTTTATTTTATATACAATAGACAAACTTGGACTTCTTCAAACTGCAGAACCTACTCCAGGTTTGAATCAACATATTTGTCAAGGACTCAAGGTAGTGGATCGGATCGGCCTGCTTTCTGCAAATAGAACTAACCACAGGTTGTGAGTCAGAATAAACAATAAATCTTGTAATTCTTTCTTTGCCAGCTGCAATCTTAGGTTTATGTTAGTATAAACCCATGATAGCAAAAAAAGCACGTAAGGTGCTAAGAGTTCATGTGCTATTACCCTCTGGACCTAAACAACTGGAGTTGCTGGATAATATTTGCTTGATCTCTTGAATCCGACCTTTTTCTGTTTGTTGAATTATGGCACGAGATATATCTGCAACTATAGGTGAACCTTTTGGAAAAGCCTGTGTCAACCATCAAACGTACATAAAAAAAAATGAGTATTTTGGATTTTTCTAGAACAAAAACATAAACGAAATTCTCATAGATCTGGCCAATGCAACAATCTGCCTTTCTTAAGAGTCTATAGGGAGAGGACTTACAAAGGCGAATCCAGCTGTATGATAGATTGGACCAACCATCTTATACTTCCCACAGTATCGAGATATAAACAGCCTGATATGAGGCATGACATCATAATAAGCTGATATACCTCCATTTTTACTCCCCCTGGTTAAAGCTTCATCCGAGTCTTCAGCACACTTAAATGTCTTAATCTTGGATTCATCAAATCCCAAACTTATCAAGAAATTGACAAGGAATGAGCCATCTTGAGTTCCAACGTAATCTCCATACTTGATAAGTTTAGTAACATCTGTCACTGTAGGCTGAAGCCTTTGTACTGTGATTCTAGATGATAAACTAGCAGTGTACGTCGAGCTCAATACTAACACCGATGTGGCGAGAACCAAAGACAGTAAAGAACGAAAAATCTCTTTTCTGCTTTTTGGATAGGTATTCGAATTTTCGAGTGCACGAGATGGGAAAGAGTTATAACCAGGAAAGAAGGAAGAGTAGGCTATCCGGCCAGCATGCTGACTGTTGGCCTCAGCATGATGGCCTAAAATCCAATAACCGAGAATCCATATTACCACAGCAGTCAAGATAGAAAATATAACAGCGGTTAGCCATAATTTATTCGACAGAGGCTGTAGAAAGGTCCCCTGGTTATTTTCACCCTCATACTTGATGGAGACTACAGCAGTGATACCTCCCTCCGCAAATGGCAAGGTAAAGTCCACAGACACTGATCGGGTAGCAGTGATAGTGATGTCTCCAAGGGCAGCATCATAATGTTCCTGTCATCAATTAAGTTGAAGTAAACCATGCATTAGAACTTAAGAGAACGGCATAAATGGTCTTTGCTAGGTTGGTAAGCGCAGGTAAGGCTTTCATTGGAGGTGGGGAAACCATGCGCATGGTCAACACAAACTGATTGACGTGGAATCATGAATATGGCCAAGTAATTGCTAACAGTGTTTATGACGTCATAAATTATGAATTTTTAAAGTAAGGCTTCTAGGGGACCTTTATTTATAGAGGGGCTAAAATGGACTTACAGCCATTACAATTATATACAGCATAAAACGTATACAAAAATTATATCGATATTATACATACACATAATATATGAAATGTTTCCTTACAATACATTTATTAATTTACTTTTGTAAAACATTGAGATGAACCCATCAATATTTCTAGTTCATTTCTCCAATTCATGTTCACACTATTTTTCTTATTTTTTGCTTAATATTTCCAGTTAATTGTCATCAGGCACTGTTGCTTCATTACTGTAATATTCTGATTTTCTACTTCATGTAATATGTTGCTCGTTCTTAATATTTCCGAGTTCATATGGTTTGTAGGTAGATCTAAGGAGGTTCGGTTTGGTTTGGTTTGATTTAGCTGCGTAAAAGTCACATCTGTTTATGAGTTCAATAGAACTTAAGAAGATTTGGAAAGTGGTTTTGGATTGGTTGCAGATTTTTCATAATCCAACAGATTGGGATGAAGAAGATTTGAGGATACTTAGAAGTTCAGAAGGTAGAGGGGGGAAAGCGTAATTGCTAAAATGTTCAGTGGCGGAAATGATTCATATGGTCCAAGTGTAGAAAACTATAAATGAAAGAATTCTTGAACAAACGGGTTAGTGTAGATATTGACAGCAAAGCATAATGAATATTGTAAAAAGATGCTAGAATAGATAAGACTTTGAGAAAACAGCGTAGCAAGTTGATGCAGGGCTAAGCTCTTTCGAGTTTCGTTTTTGTTGTTGTTTCAGTTCACCTGGATCTCTTCTGGATCGGCTTGTACATATTTGTCATGGATTTATTGGTTACGTAAACAACAAAAGAACTGTTTTGTCCAACTGATAACGCGTACCTGGGAAGAAACCTGATGCACAAGATCATCGTAACTCCCAACTCGTGAACCACTGCAATTATAAAATGGATAGACTACGTACTCCAATATTATAGCATATTCAAGTGATGCAATGACAGACTCGAAAATATCTTTGAAGTAACCACTGACTTGTGTTGCATTTGTCTGGGGATCTGTCTCCACTTTCAGGAATTCGTTGAAACCGAGTTTCTGTGGAACTCCAATCCTTAATTTTTTCCCATCTGCTGGAACTTCAAATCCTCTTGGTTCTTTTGTGGAACCTCCAGGCCAAATGACAGTCCTCAGATTTTTATGCAAGTGGCAACTGGTTTCATTAGGAGAATCACCATCAGAAAGTCCACAAGAGGGCGTCCAGATTGCTACTTGTCTCATTACCCCTCCAACAACATTAATAATCCGATATGATTTCTGCCCCAGCTGTCCATTGACAATTTCAAAGTCTCCAACAAGCCCACGAAACTTTGTTTCTAGCAATGCAGCAAGAAGTTTAGGTCCCTTATCAGAAGTTCTCAAATCAAATGTATGTGGACGATAAACATCCTCCGCATCATACTTTGGTTCACTAACTTCTACTCTTTCTGCTGCCATAGCAAGTGCCCACATAGTATCATATGCCCAAAGGCCATAAATGCTTATATAATCTGATAGATCCGTGTTATCTTCATTGGCTAGATAAAAGTTCCTTAAGTATTTAGCAGAGAATTCTTGCAGTTGTTTAGATTTTGGAATCAGAGGCCTTATACCAAGGACTCCCTGCATAGACTCAACAACGTCATCATCCATCAGACTGAATTGATCTGTTATCCCATTCGTAACTAACCATGCATATCCTTCAGTCATCATTCCCAGATCTTTTGCTTTTAAAAAGAATCTGATTCCGAGAGAGGAGGACATGTGTACTATATAAACTCTTGTCTGCATTGTCTTCAGTTTGTATAGTTCTTTCATAATAAAATCATCTGTGGCTGACCCTGGAAACACACTTCTAAATGAAACTCCAGCATTCACATCTTCTAACGCATTAAAAAGATGAGGCGTGATGAAAAAACCAGATTCTGCATCTTCATACACAATAACAACCTGGTTCCACCGATAGGCTCCAACTATGGAAGCAATAGCTTGTACCTGATTGGCATCGCTTTCTACTGTCCGGACGAAATAAGGGCTTTGAGGAATGAGGGAAGAACTAGTGGCAGAGAAAGATATGATTGGCACATGAGCCCTGTCTCCTAGACCCATCACAAAATTGGCCTGTGTAGATGTTTGGGGACCAATTATGGCGTCCACTTTGTCAAATTGGAGCAAATCAAGCGCTATTATCACAGAGGAAATAGTGTCAGGATCATATCTCTGTTTCCACCAGTACTGCAAAAGTAAAAGGTTGTCCCTGCATGAAGAAAATTAGAAACTTACCAGCAGCAGCAGCATCAACAACACTATCGTTCGAATCTCTAACATGTAGCACAACCCTTGTTCTATAGACATTGTGAACTGAATAGAAATCAGATACCGCTTGAGCTAAACAACTCAATCCAATACGCCCAACAGGTGAACTTGACGAATTCACATCAAGAACAACACCAACATGAAAACTAGTGTGGTTCCCTTCAGAACATGCATGAAGGGGAAGCAGGAGAATTGCAATAGAGTAAACAAGTAACGAAAAAGCCATCTTTATCTCTTTGAAATACCTATAAGAAAACAATAGTAGGAAGTGTACTGAACCAAGAAAAACTGTTGTGTTATTCAGTTCATATCCAAATAGAATAAAACAGAGATTTCTTAGTTCGTATCAGCCAAGACTAAAGATGCCAACCGTCCAGGATTGCTTCCTGTAGTAGGGAAATTCGTACGTAGTATATATCAGGATCTTTCCATTTTTTTTTTTACACTAGAGTGAGACATTGTAACTTTCGATACACTACTTCAACACTGATCAATTTCAATACACTAGTTCAACTAACGAGAAATTTTAATAGTACGATCAATTTACCGATCAAATCGATGACGTGTCAACTAGAGTAATTTTTCCCGCCAAATTACGTATTAGAACAGTATTTTCGTATATCTGAAAATAAGAAAAAAACAAATTAAAAAATAAATGGACACGTGTTAAAATTTCATTAATGTTAAATTACTGTATTAAAATTGGCCAGGTGTACGAAAAAAATTGTCCTATATATCAAGTATGGTACTAGACTACTTTATACAGTTAACTTTCTGTTATGTACAAGTCGAGAGTATACCAGCTCCACATCTTGTTGGAGTATGTAACTGTCAGTGGAAATTTATCAAGCATGTGGTGGGCAGCTAATAAACAATACAGACAAGACATATAATCAACATAGAAATCAGTGTGGCCAAAGCGTCAGGATGTGGATTGGTAAACAATATTCCTACGTTTTCAATGTCATTTTGACGTTTCGACGCATATCATATGAGTACCGTGTAAATTCGTACTAGTGGTGGTAAGGCTCCACATGATTTAAGAGATTTCAAAAAACGTGATAAAAAATTTTCGAGTGTGACTTGCTTTTATGTTTTATGTTGTGTTTTTGTTTTATACCAATGCATATTGCACTCTGTAATGTGGTTTTGTAACCATATAATTCTATTTCGATATATTATAAAAATATTTTTAAAATGCAATTTGATTAATTTTAAGTTTTCTTGAAAAAGGGATCTTCACCTATGAAGGTAAAGGAGCAATGAAGCTACTAGGCAAGTTAGCGTAACACAACTTGTGATCGCAAAATACACCAGCCAGCTTCATACATGTGATTTCTCCTAGAATTTCAATTCAACTTAGTTGCGTTTGTGTAAAAATACTATATAAAACTTCAATTGAAATTCAGATAATTTAATTACAATTATATACCAACGTGCATTAGTTTTTACAGATAGTTCTCATTGTCTACGGGGTTATCAGTAAACGTGGCCAAGGTGTAGACTGTTTTTTTTTTTTTTTTTACAATAACATAGCAGCAGTTGCAACAATGGACAGGTTTTGGGGAGGGTGAATTACCTGTGCAGCATCAGGGCAAAGCGAAACATTGGAGGAGTAATAATACTTGACATTCATGAATACAACAAATTTGTGATCAACATAAAATGTTAAGTTGTTTACTAGTTCCTGAACTGCAAGGATAAAACTCAAAACAATATGCATTTTCATGGAGGCTCTGTTTAACAAACACATTAGCTGACCAAACTCATTAGAGGAAAAATAGTACTAACAAAGGAAGATGAAGGACATTTCACGAATACATCGTTCAACATACAGCACAGTCAAAACAAGTTCAATAACATCAGAGAAATAACTTTGGGGACAATTTCATCAAGGTTAAACCACCATATTCGCTATCCAAAATCACTAACCGAAACGCCCAGATGAGAATCTCTTTGACAGAATGTTTCAAACACCACAATCATGACAACGACTACTAAACCACTCAAAGGCGGAATATGGAAAGTTACCAGCAAAGCATGAATGCAAGTGGCCCTTGAATGTATCCAAAACTGCATCCGATTCAGCTCTATCATTACTGGTAAACGCCCCCCATGTGAATCGCAAGCGTGCTTTTGGAGCTTCTATCAGATTTTTCATAGGAGCAGGCTGCCACTCCGAGACAGATTCATCAAAGAGTTCCAGAGTAACTTCCTCCAGATCATCAAGGCGGAGCACAGTTTGCATTGAATCGGAGCCCTTCTGGTTGTTCCCACTCTCTTCCAAAGCCTCTCGCACAAACTGTAGGGAAATCTGTCGGGAATCTTCACTAGATATAACTGAGCATTCACAGAACTTTGGAGTTCGAGTAATGAAGTCGGGACGAAAGATCCTAAATAGATCACCATATTCTTGTCGGGACATATATAGTGAACTATACAAATCTACACTCACATTTTCCACCACAGCAGTAAAAAACACAGAAAACGGACTGTTGCCAATACGAAAACCATCAGCGGATCTGATGTGCAGGGTTACTCTAGACCGGCTCAACTTTTTTAGAAACTCTCTTAGTTCCAGGAACCAACCAGTCTTGATATCACAAAAGTTGTCTGTAGATAAGTTTATACGTGACACCCATTCCATTGATGCAGTACAACAAAATTGTGAAGGTATACCATCATAAGAACCAAAAGCAAAATCGCAAATATTTGGAAGTGCACTTTTATTGGCATGAATCTCAAACCCAAGATTAACTTCTTAACTGAACGGCTTGAAATTTGTATGCAGCTAAACCCAAGACAACAAACAAGCTGCACTGTCTCAACACCAGGAAATCTACGTGAAAACTCACTGAAAAACTTATCGTCAAGACGGACTAGAAATAAGGTCAAGACACGCAAGTTACAGTAAGTAACAGTGTTAGTGTCTTCAAAGTCAAGAGAACCAAGGCAGCATAACTAAGAAATACGGAGATCGACGAGTTTCTTCAAATTAGAGACATCTACATTCTTCAAACCAGCACACTGTTCCAAATCCAAGTATTCAATCAACGGGCATGCCGAGAGGATATCACGAATGACGGAGTCGCCAACTTTACAACGACAAAGACACAACGATGCAAGACGCGAGCATAGTACTCTTCCAGAGAACAACTTATTAATATTGAAACCAGAAATCAATAATTTCGAAAGCGAAATAGCTGTAAACAGTTGAGCAGGAAGATGATATCTACTAGAGACGGAATACAATTCAAGCTCATTCACCCCCAATTTTAACACACGTTCAATCAAATCGACAACGGTACACTTCCGAGTAGCATTACCTTCACTTTCAATAGCTAAGAAGAAATTACCAAGCTTTAGGTTTAAGCTCTCATATCTTTGTAGGGTTTCAGCGATGAGATCAAAGAAATGAGCAGGGTCTTCAAGGACAGGACAGGGCGAGAAATCCTTTTGTTCGAAAGAAAGAACAGAGCGAGTAGACCAAGCAGCATACCATGATTTCGACAATATTGAGGTTCGAGCAGCTTCTTTCGAGTTGAGATAAGATTGGATATTCTGAATTATACCTTCCGGTAATCGGAATTTGAATGCCATCGCAATGGATGGGGTGAATTGAATTGCTACAGTTTGCAATCGGAAACCCTAGAAATTGGGGGAAATGAAATGATGAAGAAGCTGTAGATTGAGAATTAGGTTTTGGGAGTTTCTTCACTGGGCTTGGGCCCCGTATAGTTGGACTTCATCCTGCTGATGGATTAGTTTTACTTTTGTCAGTCGGGGTTCAATTGATTCGAGATCTCAACTCGGGCCAAGTCGTTCGGGTTGCTATGTACTAGTGATTACGGGCTTGTTTGTCATACCACTTCAGCGACTAACTCCCATTCAAATTGAACATTTTATACATAAAACATCAAATTTCAATTGGGACAAGAACATTCAAATTATATCTCAATCAGTCCCAACGTCGTTAGCATCTAAAAAGCTTATAAGGTGATGCGAATTCATGTGCTATTACCCCCAGATATGGACCATTGGCGTCGTTGGATCATATTTGATCTAAACTGTAGCCAGAAGTAGGTAAGACCCTGAGGGAACACACAACCTCAAACTTGAACATCATACCGAAGCAACGGATGTGTCTAATCCAACTGCGTCAAAAGAAAGAGTGAGCAGCAGTCATTAAAGATCTCATTCATCATGAAAGAAAAGTAGGTGAATAAAACATGTTTCCTACTTCATTATATCAATTTTCCGTTCTTCAGCATCTATGATTACATGGATACGAGCAAACAAAATGTCTAGTAAACTATTTGCAGAGATAAACGGAACGCAAGGTTCTGTTGAGACAGCAAATTTCCAAGGTATTCCGAGTATTTGCCAGTTCCAACATCAACACCAACAACACGATCTAATCATTTTACCCTAAAAGCTGTTCAAAGTTCCGTCACAGATTTACTATCTGACAAGGAGTGCTGATCAATGCGGAGTACCAGGCATGTAAAATCTCCATTGGGAAAGCAAATGGAAATCTGTCTCTGCAAATTCATTCATCTTCTTGAATGGTCCGGGATGAGTCGTTGTACCAGCTCCGGGGGAGCACCAGCAAGCTCTGGATTGATACAAAGTTCAGTAAAAGACTAGAAATTGGGAAGATTTGAGGTAAATATATATATATCAAAGTGTTGATAATTACCTTCAGGCGTAAAGTCAAACAGAGGAGGTAGCTGGCGGCCGGTAGGCAAGCACACATTGGGTTCTCTCAGGTCATTGAAAAATGGATGTGCACAAGCTTCCAACTGACATTGAAAGAGACAGATATTAAGACTTGGCAGAATTTGAGCATGCTCGGGCTCAAAGTAGTATCTGAAAGTAGATGAGCAAATTGGAGATAACAAATTATCACTTACAGCAGTACAACGTAAAGTAGGTGAATACTGGAGCAGCCTCGACACAAGATCCACTGCTTCAGCTGGCATTCTCCTATGAAATACCTGAAAACATACTTGGTTATATCCTGTGACACCTTTGCTATTAATGTATTATAGTGGCAATTAATCTGATTCGAGTTCTTGACAAACCTTGTGCCATGGGTGGGCTTTGATTTGGGGAAACTTGAATTCGCTGTAATTCGGATTCATGCACTTGATTTCCTCTCTGGTGGGCGTTCCCAAGACCTGAAGTATGCAATATAAATCAAATTAAAATGTGAACAAAGGACATGCTAGAATACAATGCAGAAACATAAGAATTCAACGGTTTGCACCTTAATTATTTCCACAAGTTGGTCAACACTGCTTTCTCCAGGAAAGAGAGGCTGTAGATTTTCGAAAATGCATCAGAACTTGACACAGCCTAAAATATGAGAGAGAGAGAGAGAGAGAGAGAGAGAGAGAGA
>JAYMSP010000509.1:0-49080 GCA_036897095.1 Plantago elongata
TAACAATCCTACTACAATTCCTATCACTATTCACCCATTCAAATACTCCCCACTTAAATTCCCATCCAAACAGCCACCTCATTCTATGAATGTAAAAATATGTAGAGAAAGCTTCACTTTACCCAAACAGACAATTGGAGTTAGTTAGGATTTACAAGTAGAACCTTAAGTCATTTCTTACAACATAATCCATCAAATTGAGTCAATATTTTCACATAACATTTCTAACTATCCAACTGATAAGCATAGACACAAAGCTAATTTGTAGTGCTATTCATAAACTGTGCCACTTTCAGAAACATAGCCATGGCATTCTTCGTAGTCGGATTTGAAACACTCCAAACATGACCTTCACCCTCGGCTTCCACAACCTCAACATCTCCCTTCCACCCACTCCTCTCCAACACCTCCTTATAATACACTCCCCTATCCCTCAACCCGTCTTCCGAACCAACATGAACCAAAACCCGCCCACACCCTAATTTCGAAACATTCGGATCCATACCCGGATTTATCCACGGATCATCCAAACCCGACGAATTAGGACACGCACACAACCAGAGCCGATCAAACCGAAAATGCTCTTCACGCGCATAATACTCTTCTTCCCTCCCAACAAAATCCTTCCCCAAAAAATACGGACAATTCAGAAACATCCCTCGTAATCTAAACCCACCCAGCTTCTCCAACCCGACCCGCATTGCCATATGATGAGCTAGAGTCGCTCCAGCACTATCTCCACCCAAATAAACCCTGTCCATATCCGCAAAATCCCGAATCCAACTTTCCGCATTCGAATTCGCAACAATCCATTTAAGAGCAAGCCATGAATCTTGGAATCCAATCGGGAGAAAATACTCCGGAACTAATCTATACTCGACCGATACAGCAACCACATTAGCTACTGAGACAAGGTGGTTCATGTGTCTAGTATAGAGCGGAGAGAAGGCCGATTCGACCATGAATCCGCCACCGTGGTAGAAGACGAGGAGCGGGAGGGTCCGACCCGGAGAAGCGGATACTGGCAGGAAGATACGGGCGGAAATGCTGTTTTCCGGTGAGATTTGGATGTCTTTGGATCGGACGCCGGTTTGTGGATCTGTTCGGGGTTGGATGAATTGGGTGGTGGAGAGGCGGGTGGTGTGGCCGTCGATGTATACGAGTAGGTGGGGAGAGAAATCGAAGAAGAGCTGGGTTGATTGGGAGGTGGTGGACATTGTTGAGTAGGATTTGTTGAAGTGGAGTATTGCGGTTTGGAGAGGGTTGATGATGGGTGGTTTTGGTTTATCTGTGAGATTGGGGAAAGAGGAGTTGGTGGTGATGATGATGATCAAGGGAATTGAAAAACATAGACATGAAAACAATTTGTATTTCATTGATGATGATCAACTTTTAAAATTTGGAGTAGATTAGCAGAGTGATCGTTTTCAGTGTTTCAGGCTTCAGCTATACCGGACAAGGAGATGACTTCAATTCTCACCACTTAACTCATATCATTAATTTAATTAATTACTCTTGTTTTTCTACATTGATAAGGAAATGAGACACTCAATTTGAACAAATAAAAATGAAGTACGGAACTTTGAATTTGGAACGGTGGGAGCGGAGGGAGTATAAGTCATAAAATAAATTAAAGCAACGCTACAAAATTAGGCTTAAAAATGGTTCAGTCAATGACAGAATGTAACAGCAGGAGGTTCAGACCATCACAATAACAGACAACATGAGTCCGGACTACCTCCTGATCTTAAGAAACTTTTGCTGCTATATTACAGTTAGGCTTTATGTATTCACATGTAAACCCGGATTGGTGATGGGATCAAAATTGCTAGGCTGTTTACAAACTTTTTGGAAACTAACGAGGAAGCAACGAGATGAGAAAGTTTACTTTGTACAAGTAGGATGAAGGAGATTTGTGAAAAAGGGTTAAACGTCAACGGTCAGCCATAGAAATTTCCAAGAGGTTGAAACGATCCAACATCTAAATACTCCGGCACGTACAAAAGATGTTTCTTTTTTTTTTTTGAAACTGACGTACCTAAGAGGTTAACACTTAGAACATTATACGAGTACCTGACCTGTCAAAAGCTTATCTTAATTTCTTAGGTATGGACTATTAGAAAATTACAGGAATTTTTTCTAGTTCTCTTTTTCCTGATAAAATAATTGACTTGATATGAGGATTAGGTAGAATGCTCTGTACATGGCGGCTTCTTGTTAGACAACAAGCCAACTAGTCATGGACTCCTCCTTTTTGCGTTAATTACAGCATGTCAATCATATATCAACAACTTGCATACCCTTTTCCAATGTGACTACCAATCTGCTTCAGCATATGGTAATTCACTTATTTGTATATATATACAGAGAGTTTTTGTTAACGGCAGAGCAAATTCGCTCTGCCAACCGTTAATAAAACCTAAAAAATCGCTCGTCTAAATCTATTCTATTTGCATATTCTTACTATATGGTTTTGGAACACTACAATGCCTTCTTTGCGTTTTGGAATTGGTGAAAATGTAAAACAAATTGAAGAAATTTCATGTGAAAGGTCAATAAGGTGTAGTGATGCATCAACAAAGGACAGCTACTAGTTGCATTAGTAGTATTTATTAATTACTTGGGGATTTAATTGAAAATTGCTTGCATGTTGCTTGTGGACCAGATTAGGTGCAACCTAGGCATTATCTTCTTCTAACAAAAACCATGTTGCTTGTGAATATTATAATGTAATGACAGCATTAGTCTGCTACAATTTGATTCATTCTTGGGTAATATTAAACACTAATGATGCAATTCCATGACATGGGAACAATAAACTAATGAACAACATGGGAATTTAATGTAAGAATGCAATAATGTTATACTATTGTTTAATCAATTGCCATGTCTGATTCACATAATATTCAACCTTCTATGTAGTTTTACTTTTACTAGTCAATTGTGTTTGCTATAACTGATGGTATATAAGTTTCTTTAGTCTCATCTCTATCAAACCTTGTTTACTTCTTTGATTCTTGTCCTACAATGGCTTTTAAAGCGCTGTGTGCTAGTCTGCTTATCCTTCTTATCGGTGTGGTTCAAGGCCGTATTCTGAGTCTCAACTCTGCTGATGATGATTTGATATCGGATGGAGTTGATCGAGTTGAGAACCAGTTTCTACTGGCAAGTAGCTGCGATCACCAGTATGGCTTCCTTCCGTGTGCCGAAAATGCACTAGGCTACATTTTTCAGATAATAGTCTATCAGGGCTTGCTCATATATGGAGAGAAGCAGATTGGCAAGGGGAGTAAGGTTCTGTTCAACATCATTGGAGCTGGAAAATTTGGTGGCATTATTTTCCGGATTCTTATGTCCTTGCCATCCATGATGATGATGATCGGTACGTACCTAGTTTCTCTGAATGTTTATTGAATCATTAGATTGCATTCTGTTTACCCTTTTTTTTTTTTTTTTTTGCATATGTTGAACTATTAAGTATGATTGATTATCATGTTAAAATGTGGGCTACTAAGTTATATACTTGTATTAGTATACAACTATACATGTTCAGTTCTTTGGCCATATTGGAGTGGAATTAGTCTTAGAGCAGAGTTTGTTAATTTACTTTCTGTTTTGGTGAATGCAGTATCTGGAGCTTACAGTAGCAAAGAGAATGCCCAATCCCAAGTCTCAATAGGAGTCGGGATTTTCGCAGGAATGACAGTTTTCAGCCTCACACTACAGTGGGGTATGGTTGTGATAGCAGGCAGAAGAGATTTGCCAAGAAGTTCAGCTTATGAACTGATTGCAGTTACAAATTCAAATTGTTTGCCAGCGAAAGAGAAACTCGCTAAGTTGAAAGGTTTGATTCTTTACTAAAAAAACTGACAGAATCGAATGACTAAACTTTTGTATCTTGCGAACGAACTGATAATTGTTTCCTTACTGCAGATACTGGCGTTACAATTGATTCAGACACACAAAAGACAGCTGGAATTATGCTTTTGTCGTTGATTCCTTACATTCTCGTACAACTCGATGATCTATTTAACTTGGGATTTGGAAATCAAACAGTAAATCTATTAGCACTCATCGTGTCGACCTTATCTCTACTCGCGTACTTCATTTATCAGGTTTGCCCCAAGAGCGCTAGCATTACCTTAATTTGCTTTTTTTGGTTTGAACTTGAACGTAATGTTTTCATTCTCTACAGATTTTGAACCCTTGGATTCGGGAGAGAAGTTTAGACTACTCAAAGTATGAGATGCTCAGGACAGGATTTTTGCAGCATGTGAAACGACATGGAAATCTTGTCACTGAAGACGGAAAAATCAACACTGAAGCTATTGATGAGTAATCTTCGACTCTGAGAAACACTATACCATAATGCGTATTTGTAAAGTTGGTCTGAGTGCTGATATAATACGTTCGATTTTGCAGAATGTTTTCTGAGGCAGATAAAGATGCTGACAAAAATGTGACAAAAGTTGAGATGGAAAAGTTGGTGCTAGAAATTATCAGGACTGGGAACGTCGAGGTCGATGAAAACTTTGCTGTGAAAGAAGTCATGAAAGCATTCGACACTAACGATGACAGATTTATCACGGAGGATGAATTCATAAATGGGTGCAAAAAATGGATCGACGAAACCAACGACCAGTCTACTAAAAGCAAAGACTTTGCCTCTAGATACATATTTCATGAGGTAATAAGATATATACTTCATCTGTATGTCATATTCTTTTGAAACTGAGTCCAAAAGAAGTGTGAACCTATACTCAAGGGCCAAGGCTCTTTCACTGAACCTGAGATATATAACTTGCTTTTTCATCTTCAGGTTTCCCAGCTATTCAAAGAGAAGAAAGAACATGATCCAACAGAAATTGATAGGATAATGTCTAAGATATTAACGCACTGTCAAAGTCAATTACTTCAATCTGAAGCACTTGTTACACCTGATGGCAGGCCAAATGAGGAGCGCATTAAGACGTAAGCTAGCTCTTTATACGTTATAGAACTTATTCCTTTGCTGATCCTGTTGCTTACTCGCTTCATTTGTTCGAACAGCCTCTTCAGGAAGTTTGATTGTGATGGGAGCCGATCGATATCAAAGACAGAACTAAAGGAGTTAATAAGTACTGTTCAATTTGGAGATTCCAAACCAAATTACGAAGACGTAGTTAAGGATTTGTTTAAAGATTTTGATAAAGATAGAAATAATGAAATTGATGAACCAGAATTCATCGAAGGAGTTACCAGATGGCTGAACAGGGCTGTCCGTATTGCTGACACAACGGACAACTCCAAAAGTATTGAAAAATATGATGAGGTATGCAATCTTTTGTTTTCTTTTTAATAGACTGAAACTGTTCTACATATCAAGTAGTAAGATTTAGCCAGTTTTCAAGAAGTCCTTAAAACTGAAACTATTATTTGCAGCGAAATCTGTTTCTGCTCATATAAAAATAGACTGCTACAGGAAGATCTCTTAAAGCATTCTGCAAATAAACTTGAGCAAATTCTGATAGCTTTTAGCCTCGACAGTTTCTTCAAACACCACAATTTAGCTTTCAAGCCAGTTTAATCAATTTAACCTTATTTGCAGGTTGTATGGAAAAACCATATACAAGCCACATTGCCTTTGTTCATTTCAATATTCCAACTCACGCTGGGAATCGCAATGCTGACTTTCCTTGGAGGACCTCTCATGAACAACATACTGCAATTATCGTTCTCCATGAACTTGCCGACTTTCTCAATCTCATTTGTGGTTGTTCCATTGGCTATGAACGCAAGGTCCTTGTTAGCAGCATTGTTGCCAGCTAGTCATAAGAGTGAAAGAACTGCTTCTTTGACATTTTCAGAGGTATACCTATATATTTTTCTCCCCATTTAATAAACAGTACTTATACTGTAATACATAATGCAAATTTATGTAAATGGTGTAACTAAACAACCTGGTATTCTTGGCAGATATATGGTGGAGTTGTCATGAACAACATCGCAGGGCTGACAACACTGATGGCCATCGTATATGCAAAAGATTTGACATTCGATTTTTCAGCAGAAGTACTGACGATTATGGTGGTGTGTGCCATAATAGGCCTTTTGGCGTTTTCACGCAAAACCTACCCTCTATGGACTAGCATTTTGGCATTCTCTTTATATCCCTTCTCCTTGGGATTGTTTTACTTTGTGCAGTTTTTCTTGAGATGGAACTAGTACTGGTCCTGTACAGATTTTGGTTCTTTTATTCGTTCTTGTGCTTCTGATGAAATAAGCATATCAAGGGAATGTTGATGAGAATTAGATTTCATAAGAACTATATGTGAACAGGCTGTACAAATGGTTTATTCTGTAAGCAATGCCCATTTATGGGAAGCTTTTCATACATCAAGAAACTGTTACATCTGTTTGATAATTTATCTTCCTAGTTTGGCACACTTAACTCGCAGGAGAACGAAAATATATACACTGCATTTGTTTTGCTTCTATAACCGATGAAAACGTTTTATGCAGAATGTGGAATAATTTACAGATTCTTCTGTTGACAATTCCTAGGAGGGTTTCAATAAAAAGGAAAAGAATGGAAAGAAAAAATGGAACCCTTGGTCTCACTTTATGGCATAACAGTGTCATCTTGCACCACTGGTGGAACTTTGAATTTAGGACTTTGCTCAAGAAAAGCAGGTGGCTTTTGGTACACAACTGATGCTGCTCTAATCAAGATACCGGCAGTTAAGCCCCAAATCAGATATTTCTTGCCATTCATTTCGTAGTCGAAAAAATGGACCAGGTACTCGTTCCCCATCCACTCCCTTTCCTCTGCTCTTCTGTTTTCATCCTAAAAAAACATGAGACATTAGGAGGTAGTTGACAGCTAAACAGTGGATAAATTTCACCAGAATATCTATGTGATGAACCATTTAAGAAACCCACAAGGTTGAGCTAAATAACAGCAGAGTTTCATACCTTGAGAAACATTTCTAATGGGGCGTCAAAAATAGCTTCGACTTCAGCAGGATTAGGACATGGGTGGAATTCTTTGTTGTTGGTAAGTATCCCAATAACTGGAATAACTCTGAGGAGATGCTGCATTAATACAATCAGGTCATATACAAAGCAAGAAAAATCTTAGATAACCATAACCAGGTCGGTTTCATATTGATGCAAATATACATTATTCAAACATGGTACGAGCCATTTAAGATCTTTCTGCATCTCATCACATGAAAAATGAGATTTTGGTACTACGCATGTGAATCTAATGAGATTTTGCACTTGTACAGAACATTCTACAGAAAATGGAGACTGCTTGTTATAAAGGGAACACAGAACAATGTACTACAAATGTTTGTAGAAAACATGCTTGCGTAGGTAGCAAGTATAAATAAAGAATAAGATGTTCGACAAACACAAAAGTTACATAGACAAGGAATGCCAAAATAATAACACATTAATTAAGAACAAGGATTGTTACATAAGCTAAAGGGTTCTTGCTTGAGTATTTTCACTTTTCATGATCATTAGACAAATCTTTCGCATATCGTTTTTTAATGATTAAATGCAATATTTTTAGCACCCTGTATGCAGCCCACAAACAGAGGAACCAAGTAAACTTTTGCACTGGAAACCCCAAAACACATGTATACCAAAATCCAAACATCTTACTGTATATTTCAGTATCTCTGTAAGCACTAGAGACTCTCTTTCTAATTCATATACTCCATATTACATCACAATTGGTTAAGATGCATTACAATTTTTCAGCAAACCAAAGTATTTGAAATGACAAAAAACGGAAATCAAGAAAAGGGAATAACTCATCATCCAAAAGCTGTATACCCAAACCATGTATATCGGGATATCACAAAATTTTACAAAGTTACGACAAGTGAACAAGATTCAAGACCTAGAAACCCATTCAATCGTTAATCAAGAGTAAGAAAAACTGTCAAGCAATATTAGAAACTACAAAAGGAATGGGAGGGAAGATGGTATTGATTTTATTTGGTGTCTAGGTGAAGGTTAATTTGAAATTTTATGTGAGATTTTGGGGGCTACAATATCATTTACCAAGCCCAAATGTGTATTCCAAAACCCTCAACTAGTGATATTTAAAATCACTACCTTGGATAGTGATTTCGAAAAACACTCAATTAGTGTATTTCAATATACACACTCACTTTTATTCAGGCCTTACACACGCCAAATGCAACCAAACATTGTAAAAAAATCCCAGTCAACCAATAAAAAGTGCTGTAAGATGTCCAACCAATCACACCCTATGTGCATTGATGCTCGTCATATAAAACTACAAATTTAAATGCTGAGATACACTGAAGGTTCAAATTACTTGAAATGCAGAAGTCTTAATAAAAGCTGATTAGGAGCCATACATTACAGATAGCAAAACAAGCCTCATATCATACAAGCTGACATATCTGAAAAAACAGCAAGGCGTTTGTTATTTATTCTGTAAATCAATGGAATAAATTGGTACTTGCAAAGTACCCTTTGGCTTATTCTCTGAAGTTAGGCCGACTTGAATATTTTAGTCTTTAGCTAATTCCATCTGTACCAACTTCAAGCTTCTCTTATGAAATGAAATGATTGCAAATTGGAGTAACTAATTTCACAACATTCTATAATGTGCCATCTATTTCAAGCACCCTGTAGTTCAAATTAGCTGGTATATCTAAATCTAATTGAAGCCGTCAATTTCACATGTTACAATCACCCTCTCTTAAGTTGGTGTTAACCAAACAAAAGGAGACTTCTTGAACTGATCAAATGTTAGAATGTTGATCACACACACCCCTCAGTCTCTCACTAGACTTGGTATCTAGTTGTTAGCATAAGTAATAACAGATATAATGCTCAACAACAATTACAAATTTACAGCAACCAGTGATCACCTAGAATTTCAAGATTACATGTCACATATCACATTGAATGCCAAATTTCAAGTCATATGAGAAGATATGGGTGCACAGTACCTTCGACAAGAATGGTTCAAGGCAAGTAACAACATTTACAAGAGAAGGATCCAATCCTATCTCCTCCTTAGCTTCTCGTGTAGCCGTCTCAGCATCATTTGCATCCGTCTCCTCTGCTTTACCCCCAGGCAACGAAACTTCACCTGCCATCACATTACTTACCAATTAAACCATCAAAGAACTGCATATGAATGACTAAAAATCATGACATTTAGGTAATTCCAGTACTTCCAAATCATTAATTCCAATATACCAAAATCAGAGAATTGCATATGAATGACTAAAAAATCGAATTGCGAAAACTAAAAAATGAAACCAAATTAGCAAATGAACCAGCTAATTAAACACATATAGCCTCCCTGATAATGAATTGGGTGAATACTGAATAAATAATGATTAGAAACTAACCAGAGTGAGTAGAAAGCTTAGAAGATCTCTTAGTCAGAATAACTCGAAGCTCTCCATGATCACCTTCATACAAACAAATCAAAACGGCAGCTCTTTTGGGCCGAAACCTGTGCTGCTCTGTAACCGGAGTAACAGACTCAGCGAACCCCACTTGCGCCACCTCTTCCTCATCGTCGGAGGTCGGCGGTGGGCTGTAGAGACGCAATTGTTGGGCCAAAGCCATGAGCCTCGGAGAAGACCCAATACCGTTTGTGGGCCAGGAATCCATGAATATTCGGGTTGGAATTGGGAAATTGGTTGAAATGGATGGGGATTGAAGGGAAGATAAAATGGATATGGAACTTCTTCGCAGTAAATGGAGCATATTTATAGTACTTACAGTTACTGATCCATCTCTTATCTCTAATGGCAGCGCTTCGAGGAATCATAAATGGAACAAGAGTTTTCGCGGAATACTTAGTTGATCATCTTTTCGTTTGTGATCGTGACATTTGTCTGTTATGTCGGTCCGCTGCTTCATCTGTTGCCTCCGGATATATTTGTATTCACTTCTTCGCTTCTTTCTATCATTTGATTTTTAAATTTAAAATTTTTATTTCACTTATAAATCTTTTTATCAATTTTAATTTTATGTAGAGACGGATCATGTTATTAATAAAAATACCTATGTTATTAATCAAAACATCATATTAAAATAATTCTTGTTGTAATATAAAACAAACCTCTAATATCGAGAATATGGGTGATTTTATTAATAATATTCTTTGTATAAGAATAAACATGTAATTACATTATCAGAAGAAACCTTTTCGTATCTAAGGTTGTGTAGATAGTGATTTACACTTTTTTTTCAAAAACAGCAAAGATTACAATTATTTTTTTTACACTACTCTACTTCTATACCAACCACAACTGCTCCTAACCACCTTGTGTCTCCCACGAATGATCAAACTTTGGATCTCCTCTATCCTCCTAAACCACACCAACCACGCCTATTCCTAAACCACATTATGTCTCCACCAATGATCGAACCTTGGACCTCCTCCTTCATTCTACTAAACCATCTTATGTCTCCATCAAAGATCGAACTATGCACCTCCGACTTCTTGCTCCAGTTCCATTTAACTGCAGCACCTTATGACTCCGATAATGATTTACATTGTTGACTAGATATTGCCAAGAATAAAATGTCACATTTTATAAAATGTAGGATAGATATAAATGAAGGCTCATTTACATATAGACCCCTGTAAGATCGTCCAATTACATATTCATACCCGATGTTTGAACAATTTCGTTGACCAAATTTAAAGATTCAATTTTTAGAAAAAAGAAAAGATAAAATAAATTACAAAACAAAACTTAATGTAAAAATATAATTATAATTGTATGTCTTATTACAATAGGGTCCTTTAAGTTTGAAATTATACAAAATATATCCAATTAGAAATTATACTTACATTATCATCCAAAAACATATTTACAATCAACACCCAAATTATTCAAATATTTAATGATCTACCACAATTAATTATTTATGGAGAAAAGCACATAAAACTAAAAAAAATTGGCCGGAGCTCCGGCCACAACACAAGAAGCTCGTTTGGAAGCTCCAAACGAGCTTCTCAAGATCTAAACCTGGATTGCTGAAGCTCCAAACAAAGCTTCTCCAGCTCCGAAACAGAGCAGCTTCCACGGAAGTCATGGATGGAGCTTCCATTTTTAAAAAACTAAAAGGAAAGAAAAAATAGAAGGTGTAAGAAGTTCGAATTGGGCTTCCATGGAAGCTTAGACAGAGCTACATTTTACCTCCATTGAAGTTTAATTGTGGCAACAATGAAGATTTCATGGTGATTATTTGTGAAGGTGCTAAAGATGGGTGGAGTCATGGTGGTGATGATGGTGGAATTAGATGAGAAGTGTTTTGGAGAAGAAGG
Source organism: Plantago elongata (assembly GCA_036897095.1). Lineage (NCBI taxonomy): Eukaryota > Viridiplantae > Streptophyta > Magnoliopsida > Lamiales > Plantaginaceae > Plantago > Plantago elongata. Next base: position 11,327 of record JAYMSP010000509.1, read on the forward strand.
TGATATTTTGGAGAACTAGGATAGTCGAGGGTTTAAAATGTGAATTAGTGAAATATTTAATCTGAATGATTAAAAAGAAATGATAAAATAGATAAGAAAAATAAAAATAATGATAAAATAAAATAAAAATAGAGAATCTTTGACTTTTTGAATTCACATGTAATTAATTTGAAAACGTGAGGGGAGATTTTGTAGTTGTTCAAATAGCGAGTATGAATTTGTAAAGTGGTCATTTGGAGGGGTGGATTTTGTAATCTATATAAATGAAAAGTATGTAATATTTGTTGTGGGAGTGAAATAGATTGAGACTTGTTAGTTGTTACATCTACATAGCAATGAGGAAAAAAAATAAAACAATAATGCATTGATACTCATTCAGAAATATTCATATGTAATTTAAATTACAAAACGAAATAAATTGAAAAAAAAATTAAAATAATAAACTGAAAATCGAGCAAACAACGATATAATGATGATGTGTGAGTAATCGGAGAAGACAACTCAAAAACCTTCAAAGTCTAGTCCATATTTTCAAAGTCAACATAATGAAAAACGCCACTCATAGAAAGATTGATCGGATCGTGTGCTACACAAATATGCACTATAATTTAACGCTAATGATGATCGAATGGCGAAGTAAGGGCTGGTTTAGTGGTGGAACCACGGGTTAGGTGAGGGGGGTAACCATTTATATTAAAATCATATTTGAATTCGGATGTATTTTTTAAAATATATCTGCAATCCAGATCCAAAAAGATCTTTGGATGAACATTTGGACTCTCAAAAATTCACAATGAGTATAACTTTTGTGATACTTCATAATTCATACCTCTCATCATCATCTGGGACCCTAATTTATGAGTAATAAGCTCTTCCTTGGTGTCTCATTTCCCAGAAAGGACACATGGAACAAAAAAAAAACAAAAGATAATCATACATAAATCATTCAACAAACGGACAGATAGTTAACAATGTAAGTTGATAAAACAAATATGAAAATTATCTGATGTTCGGTCATCATCCTCAAAAGCATTTGTCAAATAAAGAACACAGAGGAAAGACAAACAGGATGAAAGCAGAAAGTAGGAAGCCCAAAGCAGTAGTGGTAGGAGGTAGTATAGCAGGGATTTCATGCGCTCATGCACTACTTAAAGCCGGATGGGATGTGCAGGTGCTGGAGAAGACGTGCTCTCCACCACAAGGTTGTGCTACTGGTGCTGGACTTGGGCTCGATTCAGTGTCTGTGAAACTCATCGAGTCATGGCTCAAGCACCCAGATCTCTTGCAGCTTTGCACCTTGCCCCTATCTATTGATCATGTAAGTGAAAACTTTAATCTACATCCAAAAATATAATATAAAACTGGATTAAGAAGTTGAGCTGAATCCTCTACATATTCGTTCTTTATTATTTTCTGCAGCCCAAGTATTCATCTCAATATGATTTGGCATAATAGAAAAAAGGCCTTTAATTTCACCCTATAAAAGTTTTCATCAAGACACTACTGATATTGACTTGAGATTTTGAAGGGAGATGATATCTCAACTTTGTTATGTTCTAGTTATGGTGTCATCTTGATTTGATTCTAGTTTATAGAGATCATATGAATATAAGCATAATTAGCCTGGTTTCAGTGATGGTATGCATGATGCATCTACCTGGTCATAGGAACAAGCAACAGATGAACAAAGGAAAATTACCTGGACCCTGGCAAGAGACGAGAATTTCAACTTCCGAGCAATTCACTGGGCTGACCTCCATAACCTACTGTACAACGCCTTACTACAAGATGTTGTTTTGTGGGGGCATTTGTTCATCAGCTTTCGCAATTCTGATGAAAGTAATTTAGTAAAAGTGCAAGCTAAAGCACTCGAAAATGGCAACACAATAGAAATAGATGGTGATCTGCTGGTGGCAGCTGACGGTTGCCTCTCTTCTATACGCAAGCATTTCCTTCCTGATCTTAAGCTCAGGTCTGCAAAGAAATCTACCTTTTCCTCATGAACAGTCCAGATACTTCTAGAATTGTGTTGCTGGATTTAATATACATTCTTCATGTCATGACAGATACTCCGGTTATTGTGCATGGAGAGGAGTCCTTGATTTTTCAGAGAATGAGAAATCGGAAACCATTCGGGCTATCAGGAGGGCATACCCTGATCTTGGAAGATGTAATTATTTCAACATAAGTTTAGAAGGTCATGGAATCCTTTATGAGTTAATTAACAAAAGGATCAACTGGATATGGTATCTTAATCAACCAGAACCGGAACTTAAGGTACAAAATCCTGCTCTTCTCCTTTTTAGTACAGGACCAAATACTTCAAGTTCACACATTTTTATAACAAGAAGTGAGTATAAAAGAAATAAACTCTATTTGTGATTAAAATCAGGGAAACTCGGTCACAACAAAAGTTAGGGGTGACATGATCGAGAAAATGTATGAAGCAGCAGAGAAGGTTTGGATACCTGAATTGGTGAAAGTGATGCGTGAAACAAATGAGCCTTTTCTGAATGCCATTTATGACAGCGAGCCACTAGAACAATTTTATTGGGATAATGTGGTTTTGATTGGAGATGCTGCTCATCCGATTAGTCCTCATGGAGCAAGAAGCACCAACATGTCCATACTGGATGCTGCAGTCCTGGGGAAATGCCTTGAGAAATGGGGAGTGGAGAATTTGGGTAGGGCTCTTAAAGAGTACGAAACTATTAGGCTTTCAGTTGCATCAGAACAAGTTCTTTTCTCCCGGAGAACTGGGTGTATCAAACAACGTTTGCCCGTTTCTGACAGGGAGCTCTTCGATCCTATGAAAGCAAATAAAGAAGAAAGTCAAGTGCTACTTCTGAGGAACATACCATATTTCAATGACATTCCATCAATATTAATGTAAAACCGACATGGTCTTCCAAGCAATATGATAATCACTATAATGGCTTAGATTCTGTGTAAATCATGTAGAATGTTAGCTGACGATTACAAATGGTTACTCGAAGTCCCCCTTGAGTTCCCTTTCATATATAATACTAATAAAATTGTGAGGGACACTGCCCTCATTTTTATCTATTGATTTGTGCACATATAATTGATTGTCTGCTCAGGTAATTTGTCAAGGAAAATCTAACAAAAAAAGTAATGCTGTTACCACCATGTCTAAAATCCAGGTCGGTATGAATGAAAGAGGTTTTCACAAAACTAGTACAGTTTCATACAGACTACTCTCAGTGTTCATGTAAACCATTTTTTGTCCTCAAAACAAGCAGCCATGAGGAGCCACAAACCACACCTTATGGAAATATTACTATTACTCGGAAGTGGAAACACACCAAATGTTACTGCATTTGTTCTCTCAAAACGATTTACACAAGTACACATACTCCAGTACCATCATATTATCAATAAGAATGTTCACTTGGTTCTTTCAGTGATCATGCAAATAAACACTTCACATACATTTCAGGAACATATTTTAACATAAATTATTCCGACTTCAATTCTAGAGCCAACGATTTAAAATTTTAAACTTTTCTTTTTCATTTTTTTTGCATTACTCTATTAGTGAACATAATATTGGCCATTTACCAAAAAAAAAATAATAATAACACTGGCCAAAAAACTAAAGGAACGTTAAGAATCTAGAAACACAAATGGAACCTTTCAGAAGTTAATTCACCAGCCCATCAGTTCTAGATCCTTATGCATTTCCCAAGCAGTAACCAAGTCCTACGTCTTTCCTTTTTTTCTCTTTATGTAGGTTTTGCGTTGTGTATATGGTCAAGTCAATTAAATTGGCTTCTTAATTATTTGCCAAGACTTGGTTTAGTTAAAAACTGAAATTGGCTCAGCCTAAACTTACAGCCACAATATACTACCCACTGCTCCAAGGCATGATATACCACCAGCATAACTACTCTCCCTAATTTCCCAACATTTAAACACTTTGTATCTTTTCAGACCCCAAAAATACCAGGTCCTGTCTAGAGTCCAAACAAACTGCATCTGCTCGGTATTTACATCTTATTACAGCAAACTAAGATATTCAACTATCACACACTGCTAATATCAAGTACCACCTACATCTTTCAATTTCAAGACCTCTTAGGGGATAGAGATAGTACATACACTAGCCTATAATGAAATATGAAATTTATTGTCCTAATACAAATGAGAGTTTTAAAATAATAAGATGAAATTTATGTGATAGGCAATAACCCTACAGTTTCAGAACATAACCATTGGAGAGATGCTCAACTTTATCTGGATGTCCCTCATAGTGAGAAATACATAAACAGTTGCAAACTTGCAATTATTATGTTACATGCAAGCATCTTATAGATGTTGGTAGATACTGTAGGTGAACCATGACAGAAAAAGCAAGAAAAAACAATCGAAATGATTGAAAGCAATAATTAAAGATAAGGTTAGCAGAGCATATAACAACAAAACCACAAAATATAATGTAATTAGGCCGGCTTCATACAAATTCACTAGTTGCAAAAACCACAATGAAGCACAGCTCTGTCCGGCATTATTAATAATGAGGTTTACTATAAAATATTCATCACTGCTAGATACCTCAATCACCAAAACCATATCATCTGCTTCATAAGACAAAAGAGTCAAATCCTAATGAAAAATCACATCGCTATCCCAATATATCATACCACTGCTCAGCGAGTTATATGATTATCCAAATCATTAATTAACCAAGTGGCAGACTGGCATCACTGAGTCTAACTTGTAGTATGATTTACTAGTACCATCGTAAATTTCATCGAAATTACACCAACCTGCAACTTATTCACATGCATTATCCTAGAGCTATGAACTTTGACTTATCCAAAATAAGTAATACTGTAGTTAAATTGCTAAGATCACAACCTAGAGATTATTTCATCGAGAATTTCTGCCTTAACAGCTTACAAAAATACCCTACATGGCAGTCGTTGAATCTCTAAATAAACGGCAAGTAATATATCTATAAAACAGGCTGATCTATTATCTAATCCAAGCTCATCTCAATGCTCACGGACACGGATAACTTCTTCATTACTAAGTAGGTATTCAAATACTTAACAGACAGATGATATGCAATCATCCACAATACATGAAAGCTGATATTGTTAATCTTAATCAGATGATATGCACACTACATAAAATCCGAGTAAATGAAGAAAATAATCAATCAAATTAATAACAACGAGTACTAATCAGGTGCGTACATAAAGTGTTCGATGAAATGCCAAAATCAGTTTGTATTCATAACAATTGAGCTTACTATATACTGAACAGTGAAAGATATGTAAATGTGTTGGAGAAGCAGAGATGGTGAAGATCGAGATCGGAATTCAAATAGCCTCTCATTTCCGCCCATCCATCCTCTGCTAGGCAAGGAGTTTTGCGTGGAAGTATGGTGATTTGAATGTATATGTAAATCCGTAGATGGATGGAAGGAACAAGTGAGAAACTCCACGCAAAAATCCTTGGCTACAGTGGAATGAGAAGAGTAGAGATGGAAGGTACTTCGAATCGATATCAATCGATCAGTTTCACCAGAGAAAATTGAACAAATCCAATCGACTACTTTCAGATATATAGCGCCTTCCACATTTTCCCGGTACTCTAAGTTATTACATTCCATACAACACCCCCAAGAAAACAATTGATTAAAATATCTAAACTGAGGATGATTTTTTCAAATATAATATTATATTTATAAAAATTTAACAACGACAAATTTATCATCGTTACATTTTTACACCATAATCTCAATTTTATATACATAGTGTATAATCATCCATTTGAGTAATTGAATCTGTGACCTCTTGAATACGGGACTACGTAGTTTCTCAACTTATCACTTGACTAGAAACGCTTTCACAAAGTTGGTTGTTAATTTGTTAATAAATACCTAAATTGATCATTATCATTACCGAAATTGACAGCGTCTCATGGAGTATCCAAAGAAAAAAAAACCCTAGAAACTATACACATATATTATCAATAAAAATATATTTTATTAATTCAAATGATTATGTTATTAATAGAATTAGTCTTTATAGTATGAAAAGAAAATATCAATACTTAAACATAAACGTTTTGATTAATAATATTGATATTCTTTTATTCCGATAAATTATTTAAATGACATATATCAGAAGACTTTTTATTAACAACTTCATCGTCTATATTTATGTAAAACAATATCAACATGTCATGTTTTTGAAAAAATATTTTAAGCAAAATGCATTTTATTAATGAAAAACAACATAAGTTTTCAATAATAATCTTGTTTGATAGGGCCTGTTAGGTTTTGTGTATTGTAGAGTATTTGGGCTTCGTTTGGTGTGTTTCGGCCCAAACGTAATTGTCAAAGCCCACGAATTAGTAAGAAGTGTAATTGCAAATATATCAGGAGGCACATTTACGATTACATGGTCTGGCTCATGTATTTAAAAAGTGTGATTCCAAATGCATTTTTCACACTTTACATAAATTCAAATATACTTCCATTTTCAAAATTTAGTGATGCCATATAAATCGCAATTAAAATCAAATATATGTAAATGGATATATTATTGAATATCATATCATTTATTACTGTAGGGCGGTATAATTACATAAGCGGAACCGAATAAAGTTATTGAATATACCAATGTTGTGTTTATTAAACAATAAAATAATTCTCAATAATGGATTTAAACCGTCATTTCACTTTTGCAAATTGTTTAGCGCTTTTCTGGTATTATCTCGCAACCGGCTACTAAAGACGTTATTGTCTTTGTTAAAGTGGCATTCCACTTGTTCAAGTGTCAATTCATTTTTGCAATTTATTTAGCGCTTCTTTTATATTCTCCATTAACCGGATACTAGTTATTTTAAAATTTTCTCTGTTCACAACCTCATACCACACGCAAACACCCCTTCATCCATACCAGTTGTTGTTTCCGCATGAACCGTTTTATGTGTTCGGATCAGACTCCGACTCACATGCACCTTATCGCGACTATAAAAACTCTGGGGTATTTACGACTCGATTAGATTAATAAATTTCACAACCACGACTGTAATGAGAATCGTCCATTTCTCTTTGTTCAACATTTGGCTGGAGTGTAGGCTGCCTCTTGCTATTTTAGAAGTCAGGCGCAATAAGCACAGATAGATCCATTTCTCCGCCAAGCATTTCGAAATGCATCTCCTATGTGCCTTAAGCTTTATCTTAAATAGATAAGGATATGCTACATGCACTGATTTATTAAGACCACAAATATATTTATATTTCTGATTAGATCTGCTATGCTAAATTTCCACTTTCCGGTCAAATTACAATTGTCCGCTTCTAATTTGTTATTCTCTGATGGATTTGAAATATCTTTCTAAAAATGTTGTCAACATTTTCAAATTTTTTTTGTCTCTTCGATTAAATTTCTTAAGCACTATTCCAGGACTCTACATTGGACAAGTATCAACATCAAAATATAATATCTTAACAAAATTGAATGTATAGAAAGCACATAAAATAGAGTTAGACATGTGATATAGTAATCAATTTATGATTTATTTATAAAGTGTAATTGCACCGCGCTTAGCGCGGTGTATCATTTCTAGTTCTTATTTATAACTGGTCCCAACCTGAGATCAAAATTTTTAATTACTGTAAAGAGTTTATTATGGGGTTTTTACTGTCTGTGCTTGATTTTAATAAGTCGTCATATGATTTTCAATTACTTGATAATTATACTAAAAAATAAATACACCATACAAGTTAAACACATATACTTCATCCGTCCCGATTTCATCTTCCCATGTTGACTTTTTTTCGATCAATCCTTATCAATTTTAACCTCGAATTACCCTTAAACGAGAATTGTTAAATATTTAACAAAATTATATTATAAAACCTTACATCTTAAATTTAATTTTATATTTTTTATTAAATAATTTACCTTTATAGTTTAAGAGTAATTTGATGTCAAAATTGATAATAATTTACCCGAAAGAGTCAACACAAGAAGATGAAGTCGGGACGGAGGTAGTACAATATACCAAACAACAATTATAATGAAGGTGTAAAGTGTCACTATCTTATCTAAAAATTGACCCACATGCTTAAATGCGTATGAAGCAATTATCGAATGTGTAAAGAGAAGTGTTGTTCAGAGATGAAATCAACACTTGAAACACATCACAATACGTTAAACGAATTATTCATTTTTTTTTTTGGACAAGTCTGATCAAACTATACCAGTAGACGTGTTTCGATGTTTCGGACTTAAAAACGTAATTTGACCAAGTCAAACCCGCTTCCATACCAATCAGCCTTCAGGTTGTGTTTTCTTCAACTGAGATTACTAAAGTGATCTGGACTTGACTGAACTGAACTGAAATAAGATATAAATTATAACTAAATCAAGTTGAATTGAATTGCACTAAACTGAACTGGACTGAACTAAAATAATTTTCAATTAAATATAACACAACCTTACTCTTTTTCCTATCATAATTGTAGATTTGTATACGGCCTACTAGGAGACTTAATCGTGTCTTTCAAGTTTTAAGATATATGACAAAATTCAAGCTAAATTTTCCATAATTTCTTAAAGAAGATTAAATGGTGAATACTTTACATTTTCCAATATTTTTTCTCTTTTCCTTATTTACACTTAAATCGAAGGAATCACACAAGATTTATTTCCTTAATTATTTACACTCAAAACAAAGGAAACTTAAAACGCAAGATTTATGGTGATGATATGGCTTCTTATTAAGGAAATTTACCTTATAGAGATATTATAGTATATTCCTATTCCTATCGGTACTCTACTAATGTATTTGTGTATATATATTAAGGGTATGTCTAACTTTTCATCTTTGATCTACCTAGCCATAACATTAGAAGAAATCTTCCGTCCACAGAGAGATCTGGTCAGGTCGCTACCGGCAACATGTTTTCTGATCATCCCAATTCCCAAGAAGCTCCCGACTGCCGGTAAGATTTCAAGAAACTTTGATCGCTAGACATAAAATTGCTGTCACCCAGATTACAGAACTTTGGAATCAGAAATCGTCTCGTTTAATTTTCGAAGAAAGTGTGATGATCACTAGAGATAACATTGCCAGAATGGAGAAGTACACAATCATTAAGGAGGTTGGTAGTGGTACATTCGGTAATGTCTGGCGAGCTTTGAACAGGCAGTCTGGTGAAGTGGTTGCCATCAAGAAAATCAAGAAGAAGTATTATTCATGGGAAGAATGTTTAAATCTCAGAGAAGTCAAGTCATTGAGGATCATGAATCATCCCAACATTGTGAAGCTGCAGGAAGTTATTAGGCAAGATGATGTTCTCTACTTTGTGTTCGAGTACATGGAATGTAATCTGTTCCACCTTATGTTCGATAGAGTAAAACCCTTCTCCGAGGCTCAAGTAAGGAACTGGTGCTTCCAAGTTTTTCAAGGTCTTGCATACGTACATCAACGTGGATACTTCCATCGTGACCTCAAGCCGGAGAACTTGCTCTTGTCGAAGGATATGATCATGAAGATAGCTGATTTTGGCCAGGCCCGTGAGATCAATTCTAATCCTCCATACACTGACTATGTTTCCACACGCTGGTACCGTGCCCCTGAAGTTCTCCTCCGGTCACGTTTTTATGGTCCTCCTGTCGACATGTGGGCGATGGGAGCAATAATGGCGGAATTGTTCACACTCCGGCCTTTGTTTCCGGGCTCAAGTGAGGGCGATGAGATTTACAAGATCTGTTGTGTATTAGGCAGCCCAACTCAAAAAGAATGGCCTCAGGGTCTTCAACTTGCCAGTGCCCTTAATTATCGGTTTCCTCAAATTGCCGGAGTCCATCTTTCTTGTTTGATACCAGGTGTTGGTGAAGACGCAATTGACCTGATCACGTCCCTTTGCTCATGGAATCCTTGCAAGAGGCTAACAGCTGCCGAGGCTCTTCAACATCCTTTCTTCTGTGCACCGTATTAGGACTGATCCCTTCCAAAATTTTGTGATCAGTACTGAAGATATTACGTTTCGCGAATTTTGTGTCCAGTATTGAAGATATTATGTTTCGCAATTTATTATTAACTAGTGTCTTTTGATACAAACTTATATAAGAAGTCGTTTTTTTAGTTTTAAACTCAATACGTTCTAAAATACATTGATAACTTAAACTCGACCAAGAAGGTCCATGACATTCTCGTATTAGCAAAGTTAAAATAGATTGGGGAGGAGCAAATATGTGATATGCGAGGTTTGTACATGTATGACACCACTAGTACAGTAAAAGAGTCGGAGCAAACATGTGATTGATTCGAGAAAAGGCCATTCCAGGAAGTACAGAATAGAACAGAACAAAACAGAACTGCATAGTTGCATACATATTGTAGATTGTAGCACAGTACAGTAGTTCAGTAAACAGCCTGGACATGAACTAGTAGATAGAAACTGAACGTGGACGATAAACGATTTATTTTAGCTAGCTCAAATCCATGCCAAATTATGATGAAGAAAGATTAACATTAGTCGTCTTCTGTGTGATAACGCCTGCAGTTAAGAAACAACTCCGTAAAACATGTAAAAGAAACCAACAAAATGATCGATGTATATATCAGTAATTAATACTAGCAAATTAAGTAAGATGATCATCTACATAAGCGTACTTGAAGAGTGCACAGAAGCCAGGTGGTACAATCCTGAATCCCTTGAAGCGGGGAACACCATCACTGTCCAAATAGCCAAGGATTTTTGCATACCTTCTCATGTCTACCGCAAACAAAGTTGTTCCCGAATAAACTCCATCCACGAATATCATCAGATAAACGGGATGTAATGAGTTACCGGGGAACAATTTCGTTGCTTTCAGTAGCTTTACTTCACCTGGTTTTATCCTGATGATAGCCTTGAATTTGTCAGGCCGTGCCGGCAGGGTGAATACTCGCAGCTCCATCTCCGTGTTTAACTCGTTCTGGAATACAGACCATTGACCTCCCATGCTCCTTTTCTTTCTTTTTCTGGGTTCAATTTAATCATCTAGCTAGTCTAGTGTCTGAACATACATACTGTCACTCAATCCTACAGGGCTGGTTAATGGATCAATGTTAATTGGTCCAAGATTGATTATCATATTTTGTGATAGAGATGTACAAGTTTTTTCTGTTTGCCTAGTATGAAAATTACAACAATAACAGTTCAATTCGATCGTTTACGAGAAATCACTTTTGGTTTATCTTTAGTCCTCATATATGTATACATTTTGTTGCAGATCTAAAGCTATGCTACAATCTACACTATATTTTTTTGGATTGTTTGAATTACAACTGAAATTGACACCAATTCTAAATGAAACATTGTCATTTAATTCTGATATCATTTGTCATAGCCTATAATCTTATTATAATATGAAGTATTTCGCAAATTTCATATTCAATTATTTATTATTAAATGATTTTAGTTCTTTTTAAAGATTTATATTTTACAATTAAAATTAAAATATAAATTTATTAAAATAATGAAGGGATATAATGACATGGTACTACGCTAAAAGTACTAAAAATACTGTAGTGATAATATGTACTCTTGTTTGTTGCGCACTGCGCATGTTCAAGTTAACTTATTATGATGATGCATTGGTAGACGTGGAAATGTGTAAGCATAAATTTAGTCATGTGAGTATCAAGAATCCTTTTATGTGTACAGTTACATAGAAATGGCGAAAAATGGAATAAGCTATCTTTTTTTGTACGTGCATCAGTTGTTTGTATCAATTGGATGCAACATAAATTAATTCATTTTCTGCCTGTCAAGCGACACCATACCGCGCGCTTTAATTGTATGGTAGCATGGCATTAATCCTATCTCCTCTTAACTCACACTTATTTCGTCTCGGAGGTACAATTTGATATTACTTTATGTCTTCGTCCCAAAATGTCAAGGACATAGGAGTATAAAGTATAAACTTTCACTAGTCACAAATATATAGGTATGTTTCTATTTAAATGAGTGGATTATAATTTTCACATATTAATTAACGACGAAATATATTTAAACTATGCTCTATTTGTAGTAAATGGAGTAGGTTTATGATATTTCCGGAGATGTTGGGTCTCCCTCCGGTGCACACCTACTCATAATGAGGGTGGGATCTACACGAAATAGCACACGGGTCCACACTCTTTATGATTAGTAGACACCGGGGAAGACCTAGCATTAAATAAATCGTTTTCTCTTCATCTGAAAATTTATTAATTTTAGTTCATATCAATTCAATCAGTTCAATTCTACTTATTTATCTTTTATACTACAATGCAGTTTATTTCAATTTAGTTTTGTTTATACCAGTCTACTCGTACCGAGCACTTCCCTCGTAGAGTTGGAATAAAGGTAAATAATTTATTTATTGTAATAATGTTTGATTCTAGTTGAGATAAAGAAGTGAGATGATGTAAGAAAAGAGAGGCTCCTAAGAAGACAAACCACCTTTAGAAAGGTAGTAGTGGTGAGTAAATATTTCCCTCCAACACAGACATAGACACGTGTTGCACAGTGACACAGGCATCTAAGTCAGCATTTGGACTTATAAAAATATACGAACTTACAACTATCATTCCTCATTGGCTTCTGAGCTACTTGCGTAATTCGATCTTTCAACCCCAAAAAAAGTTCACAAGTTTTCACAAACCATCAAATAATAACCCAAAACCTCAACAACAATCACTTCTCATGGATCCCTTTATCAATCAACTTCAACTCCCTGCTAGTGCTCATGATAATGATGATGAACAATCTCAATCACTTCAAAAAGCTGCTACTTTCTTCACTTATTATCATCACCAACATCAACTGCCTAATGCCAACTTTATGCAAGATGGTTGCGATTTCGGTGACACTTTCGACTTTTCTTCACCCAAGCTGAAAGCGAAAAGGCGAAAACCGGACTTAATCCAACTCCATAGCAGCCGCATTGTGCAATCCACTAATAGAAAAGATCGACACAGCAAAGTTTGCACTTCCAGGGGGCCTAAAGATCGTCGCCTTCGCCTCTCCCCTGGAACTGCCATTCAATTCTACGACGTACAAGTACGTATTCACATTTCGAACTATTAATGTGATTTTTATTTTTTTGTGTGAAGAACATATCTTGGAAATGTAAGTTGAGTATATTCGTACAGGACAGATTGGGGTATGACAGGCCTAGTAAGGCCATAGATTGGCTTATGAAGGAGGCGAAATCTGCCATCGAGTTGCTAGAATCGACAGAGAATCATACTTCGGAGAATTCCAGGATTCAGAAAATGCAGCAGCTTGATAAATTGATCAATTTGGACAATCCCATTCCGGATTTGGGCTCATTGGCTAATGAAAAGGTCCCTTCTTCGCCTACGGAGAACCGGGCCTGGCCTGATGGAGATTTCGATTCGTCCAGAAAAAGAAGTGAAGCTAATGGGGAGGATCTGTTGAGCTATCCCAGTTATCAGGATGGATTTATGTCACCATTTGATACAAATTTGCAGAGGATATTTTTGAATTCAGAGTGCTCTGTTACGAATAGTACTCTGCCATTGCATTTTACAGGCCCGAACCAGATTTTTACTCAGAGGGAACCCCTTCAGTCCAGTTTTATCAACTATTCTCAAATTGGTAATGAAGTTCAAGGTATCAACTTTTACGGCAACGAATTGTTAACTTTTACAGATGCAGTGAAGGATAAAATCCAAGAAATTTCCAGCAGGCCTTGTTTTCATCATCAGGAAGATTGACAACATTTTGATCATGAGTAAGATACATGAACTAGTTAAATTACTGGCAGATTGCATTTTACTTGGTCCATATTTTCGACCGGTTTGATTTTATACTGTGGCCCTTTAAGCAGTAAAATGTTGAGTCTTATGCATGAAAAAACAATATATGAATAGCCACTTATGTGGGGTTCGATGGTGCTCGATTTGATTATGTATGTGAAATTGGAGTCCAAGTTCTTCGAATAAGTTTCTGTAAGGAGAAATTAACCTAGATTCTGGTCAGTTTTTTAAATAGTTAAGGTGTGAGTTTAAAATGTAACACTGTATAACACAAGGTTTTGTCCTCCTATTAGATGAAACACAAGTGGTGTGTTTAAACAAGTTGATCTCAGTTTCTGGAATGCAGTGCAGATATAATTGACACGCAGTTTAGCATCTTGAGGAACTTGGAGTTGATGTTAGAGCTTGGTTGCTTGGGATTCAGGAATTAGGAGAAGCCAAGTTCTTCAATAGTCCAAGTAACATGTAAACATTGATTTTTCCTTACAATGTGTCTATATAGTACTAATATACTATGGTGCTTTTATCTATTTGTATTAGCAACTAGCACGGCAATGCTGCCCATGCTTGCTGCAGTTTTCTATATTGTAGTGGTAATACATAGTACTATAGTTAGTTAGAAGATCAAATTTGGTACTTCGGATTTGAGAATATTGCTTTACGCGTAAAGATATATTCATATAAACTACTATAAGTATAAAAACTTTCAGCCCCTGCAAGTTTAAACTTTTATTTTGAATATGAGATAAATCATTTCGAACTAGTGAAAAACAAGTTAGATGAAAGCTGATATTCAATAAATACTGGTTTTTCCTAATGAGACAGCTACAACTGTAAGTTGAAGTGCAGATAACTAGAAACCATCAAAGACCAGCAGAATGGCTTCATTAGAAGTTGAAGGTAAGGATGATGAGATAATCTGATATAAACTATCAGTAATTATCAAAGACAAACATAGTATATAAACACATCATCTCAGACTCTAGGTACACTTTCCATACAACATGTTTGAGATAATAATTCATAATCAGTTTCTCTTGAAGTGAGTAAAAAGAAAATGGACTTTATTTGACATGAAAGGTGAACTTTCATTATTCTATCCTTTTCAGCTTAAACAAATACACTAGGAACTTTTAATGCATGTGACACTAATGAAATATCTGCAACAAAATTGGCTTTCCTCAGATTATATGAATACTAATACAGATTCTAGTACTAAAATTGGATAATATTAAGAATAAGTTTACAACAGCACCTCCGTATCAGATTCGGCCTATTTACACAGACAGAACCTCCCTAGGTTTGCAGATTACATGGATATTTTCAGCGAAAAGAATATAGATTCGAACGAATAATGTCAAGCTCCAGATTATTGGCCAAAGAGCGATTTTCGCAGTTTATAACTCCATTGATGATAAAGATTAAAGAGGATATATCTGTTGCAACTGTGGGTGTATTGTGGTGTTATAGTACTAAGGATGGAGTTATTGTGTAATTTGACAAAGATACCAAAGTGTTAAAGCAACAAGAGTGGCAATGATAGGCAGACATGGCTAAGGAAACTGGATTGGTTGGGTGGGACTGACAATGATGTGTGAGAATAAGAGAAGCATGTTTTCTGAAAGACTTTATGTTTGACATGAGTTGTATCATCTCTTTCTTGTTTCCTTTTGTCTGTGAAATAAAATTCAAATCCTGTGTAAAGTGGAAATACAATTGCAGTTTGTGTATTGGATCCCATGTGATGAGTTCAAGAATGGAAGTGGGCAAAATCATTAACAAGATTGGAGATACAGAATGCAATTATGGGCTCCATTGAGATAGTGTCAGAACCAGAACAAATCTAGGCCAACTGTCTTTTCTTTGCTTTTCAAGCTTATATTCATGCATGTGGGATAATAAAAATAATAATCATAACTAGATATTTCAATTTATTCTTATAAAGTGTCATTTTTCATGTTTGTTTTAGGCACTTCACAATCACATTGTAATAGATAGATTACCAAATAAATTCAACTGGATTCTATATCTAGTTATGGTACAGGAGACCTCAGCTTGTAGATGGGAAGGTTGACATTAGAATGTGGAGAACAAATGAAAGATGTGACAGGGAAACAGCTAGATGATGTTAGATGGCTTGCCCAGAAATATACATGTAGTGCATTTTCTTGTGTAACAGCAGACATGCAATTGATGAACAGCCCAGAATTATGATGCCAAAGTACATTTAAGCTTTTAGCAGTAAAGTCAGACAACACGAGAAAGATTAGTAAATTTGTAGAACTATATATGACCAAAGTAGAACTACCAGATTCAAGAATCACCGATGCGATAATTTTAGACCAGGGGTTGGTGATGGCTTCTGTAAACCAGCTGCAAACACACTTAATGCAAAAGATGGGATTTTGACACCGTCCTAGAATAGCTTATATTCTCTAGCATTCAACTAGAACAGGCTTTTCTCCTCAGTACAGTAATTACCTCTGATATATCTACACAAATTCTCCAATGATAATTCCTGCTGATTTTCTCTTGAGCATCAGCTATTGCAAGAACGCTCTTTAAAAGCTTGAAACACACTAGCTTTTGAAGAAAATTTATGATCTGAAAGCGTATTTCCACCAGTTTCTGTACTGCTACATGAGTACATGGACTCACAGCGTACAACTGGTAATATACGAAAAATGACATGTAAAGTAACAGGATCAGCTTACAAAACCCAATGAAAAGATGTTTACAGTGGAAAAAATTCTATGAGACAGATTTGTGCAAACTGCAAAGTAGAAAGACCTATCTTCTGAAAATACCAAGTATAGTGAGGAACAAAGTGCCACATAATTTTGAAAAAAAATATTTTATATCATATACACAGGCTTAAGTACAACCAATGCCAAATTAATTTACAAAGAAACACAATGATAACTTATCACTTCCATGAAATGTGCAACAATAAAAGAAGGAAAACCAGCATTTCTTGAAATGTCGACTCAAAATCCACTTCTCTCTTCGGGTTTGGCTGTTGACCAACTTAAAACTCCAAGCACTTCACTTTTGTATTAGCAAGTAAATAAAACATAACCAATATCCTTGCTTTTTCCAGTGGTGGTCTTAAGTTGCATAACTTCTTAACTTAAATTGAAAAGTTTAAATTAAACTTCTTGTTCAATCTTGATCTGCTCCACTTCAGCTTTAGGGCTAACTTTTTTAGCAGCTGTTTTCTGAGTAGCAGCTTCGTATGACAATTTTCGGACTTTGGTAGAAGACTTTCCATTTGGGGAGATCGATTTAACTTTAGGTGTTGTTTTGCCTAGTGGGGAAACACTTGTCTTGCCTAGTGGGGAAACACTTGCCTTGCCTAATGGGGAGACGCTGTTTTTTCCAGGCTGGCGAGTGCGTGCTTTTTTGGGACTCTCCTTTGCTGGTGCCACCACTCGGCTTTCCCAAGGGCGAGCCGCAATCCAGCGGTCCATCCAACTCCAGCCCCAATTATCTTCACTAAGTTCCTGGTTGCTAGACCCGAAACTTGGACTAGTGTTGGCTCTCCACTGCCAAAATAGTACAGAATATTGTGATGAGTTTTGGTCAGATGTAAATATACAGTTCGGGGGATACTCGTGATTTATGTTACATCACATGAGACTTTTTTATTTGTTGAAAGCCAAATAAATGCATATATTCCCTACAAGGGGGTACGTAATGGTTCACAGAGTGAGAAGGTACATGTAACTCTTTCAAGAGTAAGTCATGGAAAACCCAGTTTTTCCTAAACATAAGTGAAAACAACTTTACCCCTGGTATATGTCAAGGAGTGACATAAACACTTGGGTAGTTCGTGGTAACTGGTATGGCGTTTCCTAATGTTTAGGAATCGTTGGTCCTTCCCGAAACTCACTTTTTTTTTCAGTTCACCTTGGGAGGCAGCAAAAGCGGCAAGATCAAAGATTTAAGTGTAATTTTCCTGCTGAATAATGCATGATCTGCATTAATATTACATACCTGATGAGTAAAGGCGTATGCCATGGCACGCTCCCTCTTCAGTGCTGCTTCTTCTCTCTGATGTATTCTTGAAAGAGCCCTGTCCATTGTATCAGAACCACCACTCCATTCCACCTGAAGATATCGTAAATGAACCATACATTACAATCATTTTCACAGTTGAACTTCAATATAACCACGCAGCCGTAAGTCTCTCAGAGAGCACACTTGTTTATAAACGTAATGTTAAGGCGTTTATAATAAATACTGAGAATATCATGTATTTATATTCTTATTTTCTCACCATGTTGCATTGACTTTAGTAGTTTAGTAATTTTTCCTCGTGATATAGTTCAGAAAATAATTAGCAATTCAATCATCTTTGAGGAAATGGTTACTCTTACCTCAAGGTCATGAATCTTTGCTTCAAGCTTCAATTGATTCTCCAGCTTCTTCTGCCTGAGTCGGCCTTCGATTACCATATGAACTCGACGGGCTCTAATCTGAGATTGAATCCTGCTCCATGAATGCAGATGACTAAATGTACTTGAGGCTTGCTTCTTCACAGCATCAGATTTCACCATATTCCGTAGCCTTCCCATTCCTCTCATTTGATGAAAAGTTTTCCTCACCTGAACCAATAGAGGAAATGCACAATTCAAAATACTGGACAGTGGACAAGAACAATGAAGAAAGAAGGAAATCGGAATCCATATATTTTGCCCAAAATGAAGCTTGACTGTCAAAATCGATTTAAATATCATTAAGTACATTAAGCTATTGTGTTATCATTAGGCTTGTAGGCCAGCAAGGATTAATTCAGTATAGAAGAATGGATACTCATGTTCGGCATTCTTTGAACTACTAGGAATGATTCTTTTTCTTTGGATTATTCCTGTAGATCGACAAACTTCAGTGTTTGTTCATTGGAAATCAAAGCAAGAACAATGTGTCTCCAATTCAGTTTGAAGGCTAAACCACTATACATCACAATGATACTCACTAACTTAGACTTTAATTTTATCTATCTTTTGGAATCTCAATACTATCTATTTGTGGAAACAACTCAGAAACAGTGAAAACACCATGATATACATCCAATGATTGTTAAGCTTTCCTTTACTTGGGAAAATCCTAACATGAACATTTTTTTTCTCTGCAAATGCGAGAATTATATGATTAAATGTGGGAGATTTCCAAGAATAAATGGGGAAGAGAAAGGTAATCAAAAGGAAAGTCGAGCTTTGAAAAGTGTGAAGTAATAGATGAAGTAATGCAATTTGTCCCATGTTGGCAGGGAAAGTGTGAAGTAATCAATGTGGAAAGTTTAGTTTATTTATGGAAGTGCATTAATAATTTATAAACTAATCATTAAGAAGGTGCACTTGGCAGGGCCATACGCGCACACCCGAGTCCGTGCCATGGGTGCGTGGCGCGTGTGGCGCTTTTGTTAGGCGCACTTAGCACTTAGAACGCTTGCATCGATCTCGATTCTTAATTTTGAGGATTTAATCTGGAGATTAATCCTTTAATTTTAAAAGTTGTGATCCAATGGATATGATTTAATCCTGATCCATTTCATATGTTCTTATCCAGATTTTATGCATGGTTGTATCTGTTCAGACATGACTCTTGAAATCTATAAATAAGAAGGCTGGTTCCAGATTGAAAACATACCAAGCCTTCTTTCTCCCTCCCATGTTGCAGGAACATTATCTGCAATAAGAACATAATTGTTCTTGTAGCATTTCTTTTGTTGCTTACTTCAGTTCTTGTATTTAACTCCGTTTGTACAATCCATAGTTAGATATACAATTTAGCCTGGGCCTTTTTGTATCCTGAAAGCAATTCGATGTAACCCTATTGTACACTGGCCGAATAACGCTTAAAGAAAAGCAATCCTAATAGTTTCTAATCGACTTGACTTCTCAGATTACTCCCTAAACACTAACACTAAACGGTGGGGGTGGGGGTCGGTCTCATTTAAACTAATCCAACTCCACTTTTAACACAACAATTAGGAGAACAGGAGAAGATTCCAATGTATTAAGTGAACTCAACTTAGGATAATCAATTCCGAAAAATATCTAGCAACTAGGCAAGGCCTCTGAATCTAACGAAACATAAGATCTCCTACATTGACCAATCCTATGAGACATGAAATATAGGTCGATTGACCGATGTCCTGGTTATCTATCTGTTATCAATACTGCAATCCATATATAAAGACATCAATTTATGCTGCTTAAAAATCGAAATTCACTCCAATACAACCTATGTGTTGAATAAGTTGACAAAGGACCAAAATAGAACAAAACATAGATTCAGAGCCATGCAACAACTTAGAAACTTCCATTTCAATCTTAAATTTGTGAGCGGGAAGGGCGAATTGAAATCAACGATAAATTTTTAGCTGTCGATATTGACTTGAATGAATCATACCGAATATGCTCGATATGCAGTTTGAATTCGAGTAGCAGCCACATCCTCAATGGAGTTTCTACGCCTACCCGTGTTATCTACAGAAGTGCCATTGCTCAATAAAGTACAGCAATCTTTGTCCAAGCAAGTTCCTTCTTTGCAGCTATTTAAGTTTTCAGGGGCTGAATATCTCTGCATACATGGGAGAAATAATTGAACAAGGAGAGACACATCAAGTAAAATCAAACAGAAGCATCTCAAAAGTACGTACAAAAACACTGTTGAAATTATCAGAGTAGTAATATGTACTGTTACTTTCAGCGTCTCAACTTGAGTTTAGTTTTGCCAATTTTATTATTTTTGTGTTTGTTTCTCCACCATCACTATGCCACTTCAACCATTTGCAGTTCATCAACTTCAAAACTCAAATATACTACCAAGTCCTATCAATATCACAATGTAATTCCAAACCCAAAACTTCAAAAGTCAAACTCCAGTTTAGTTACTATTCGTCAACACCAAAACTCAACTAATGTTGAGTTTGAAATTGGTCCGATGAATCTTGTTTCACTAATTTAAACTAGTCAAATGCCATCGAAATCCTGCTCAAAATGCCTTATAGGTTTAGATACATCTTAAGTTTGCGTGATCAACAATGCACAATGAAATACACTAAAAAGTAATGCAGTGGATCAAGAATGAAACCTTCAATGTCTGTGATCTAGCTCCCTTGACTTTCTTTTTACTGATTATGTTCTTGAACCAAACTCCTGAACCCATTTCTTGATTCTCAATTCAACACACCACTACACCCTGCAGGAGTAACAAATCAACATTAACCACTTTGCCTAAAGCCAGTTGACCAAACACACTAACCAATCACCAGAAAAAATCCAAACTCACATAAAAGTCCGTGTCAAAAGGCAAATATGAAATCACATGAGTACACTTAATCAATGTTGAGCCTTGTGGATGTAAAAATACCGCTGAGCCGATCTCTCAAAAAGGTACAGTGCTGGCTATATTAGTCGGCTATATTAGTAGCATATAAGCAAATACCATTGAAAATCAAAAAAAAAGAAAAAGAAAGAAATCACATGATATAAACAAAAGCTAAATTGATCGATAGAGATAACTCATTTGAGCACAAAAGGACCAACAAACAATGAAAGTGACGAGCAAGAGACAGCACAGTATAGAAAGCTATGAAATCAAGAATTGACTTACCAGAGATGGGAAGGAGCTATCCAAATCAAAGACACTGCCTTTTTGGCAAAGGGGCTATAATATAAGAAATGCAGTAAAGTATGAGTGAAAGAGAAGAAAGATGATTATGTATAGACATTGATGAAGACGTAGTAGGAAGGAAAAGGAAAGAACAAAAAGTGGGTAGTTTTTGTTTTGCCATGGCCCAAGCAAGGTGCCAATTGACCCCAGAAAGATTTGAAAAATATGTACCTAAAAAGACACTATTATTATCTTTGTATATAAAAACAAAATCAACAAGTGTAATGTTAATCTGCCTGTCTCTAGCTATACTGGTTTTCATTTTGATTCCTCAATCAAAGGGATTCAACCGACGCTTGTTACTGTGTTTACAGTGACAGCAGAACCAACAAAATACTACACTCGGTCAATCTTCTAATGGCTCATGCCTCATGAATCATGGACACCTCCATATGCGGATAAGAATGAATTATTCGGGTTAGAATTGAAATTCAATTTATTTTTCTTTTTTAAATTTTAGGGGGCGAGCATCCTGCCCCTAAGTTAACATACCTCTATCATGATTACTCAAATCAAATGTAATAGTTCAATGATTTGCTAGAGGTGGAAACAACCCTCCGAGGGTTGAACCCATTAAAAGGTGCATATCACTTCGAGCCTCTCCAGTGTATATCCAATATGCCCTTCTTCGTTAGTGAAACAATCTGATTCGTCTTCACGAGGGGATCTCACGCCCGAGGCTCTTAATTTAGTGCGGAATACAGTTCTCACAATATGTAATATGGTGGTCCGCTAATTACCTAAACATATTTCTTTCTATACAGTATAAATTGTAGCTGTCTTCTAAAAAGCTTACTTATAAATAAAGTTTAGCATAGAAAATAAGGTTTATGGGAAAAAATGTTTCTATATTTTCATATGTATTTTTTAATTTAAATTATATAGTATAAATGATTTTACAAATGAATCTAATTTAGCTCAGATTTAATTTTCATTGTACAACTTCACTTGTTGTCCAACTATATGTGATGTTCTGTACTTAATAATTAGCACCTAATTCAATAATACATGAACAACCACCTCTATTATGCATACCAAAATTCCTGACTTCGATTATTAAAATGTCAAACTATATATTGGCCAATATGCAATATTGTTCTACTCTAATAATTGGTTGGTAAGTTTTGGCGTTGTTCACTATTTATAGCAAATTAATTCGACTTTTTTAGCAGTGTGGAATAAATTCACTAATTAGTTTTTGTTGGTATACTGCATTATTTTTGTTTGCAGTTTGTGGGACTCATCATTGGAGAACCTAACCGTACCTGAGAGGTAGGATGAAGGAAAGAGGTTCTTACAATTTTATAGAAAAAACAAATAGACCCGTGATAATGTTAAAATTTTAAAATGTATCATCTGAAATTTGAGAATTGTTATCTGACGAAAACCTGTCGGATCTGACTTGTCCGAATATATATTATATATTGAATTTGAGCTGATGAGTCGATTATGTACATACGTTTATGTACAAGCCTAGTACACATACTATGATACAACAAGTAGATTTGGGCATAAACTCCAATTATATAGAATTTATCTTGACTTTACAATCTAAGTAAATTCAATATAGAAACGATATACTATATATACAATCTAAGTAAATTCAATATAGAAACGATATACTATATATACTTAACAAACGTCATTGATGGAGTGTATTTAGGTGCTCGACAAAAACTATGTTTATCGACTAATGATTACAATTAGCATCCGAGAAGAACGGGTAATTCCCCTCGGATTCACTATTCAAGGGAATAAACCTTGTCCGCCATATAGTTTGGAGACCCATTTCGAGAGGAATGATGGTGTTCGAGAGGAATGGTGATGTTCGAGGGGAATGCATTGGGACCTACTGTCAATAGCATGTTCCTACTGGGGGGACAAGATCCATCAATTAAGGGATACTTGTCCCCTGGTGAATTCTATAAATACCAGGCATACCTTCCTCATTAATGATAGTCATTTAATTCAACCCCCCTCCCCTACCCAAACATCAGAGTTGATTCTACTAACTGACTTGTCCGAGGCAAGTCGGTCATAGAGGACTAACCCCTTACTTTTGTTCTCCAGGGAAATTCTCAGAGTAAGTTTACAGAGGGGTCCATCACTTAGCCTAATACAAACACCCTTACATTATCATTTAGAGGGGAATTATCTAGGAGACAGTTGGTCTACGTCGTGATTAGAAGGAAATTTAATTGGTGCCAAAATTACTCAGTATCAGTCGCATTATGATATACTTCCTCCATCTCAGTTTGAAAGTTCCGCATAAACGAGAACAAGTTTTAAGAAAAAAGTGATAAAGTAGAAAAGAAAGTAATAAATTATGAATATGATTGAATAAAGTAGGAGAAATAGTGAATAAAGTATGAGAAATAATGTATAAAGTAGAAGACATTCTATTTAAGGAAGTGATACTTTCAAAAATTGGAACAACCTAAAATGAAAAGTTGGACTTCCAAACCGAGACGGAGGGAGTATATAATTTTAAGTTTAATTTGAACAAGTATACTGCAGTGTTTAATAAGACTGTTGGATGGGAGAGAGTTGAAGAAGTTATAGACAATTTACCAATTCCGATTGTTAAGAAATAATTTGAGGCTTTCAACTGTGGGCAAATCTAGAAAAATATGTTTGGTGGATTAGAGAGGGTATGCTGGCATATTTAAAAATAAGGATACAAAAATTAATGAAAATAATAAGAATAGAGAAGAAAATACGCACAATGAAAAATAAAATAAGTTCGTACTGAACTACATCATTCTAGTTCCGCTACTTGGATAGTGCATAACTGCATATTGAAGCACAAAATATGCAAAATGATTATTGGTCCCGGCGGGGCTCGAACCCGCGACCTTCGGCTCGCTTAAAGCTCCATAAGACCAACGCTCTAACCAACTGAGCTACGGGACCAGTACATCTGACAATGTTTACTAATTTTAAATGTTTAACGACTTGTTAGATGCAGAAAATTACAACAAATACATCTACCCCACAAGCCCAAGTAAAACCGATCCAGCACGAGGTTAAAGGTCTTATTGCAATTAAATTATGAATTATAATATTAAGAGTCGATTAAATTAAGAATGTATTATTATAGATAGAAATATTAAGAATTTTACTTTAAACTAAAAACATTGATATTGATGTGGGTATAAAAATGGTGAAGTCTTTTTATCTCAAGAATGTCAACTCTAAATCTTAAGTAAGGTTAGTAATTGTACTTATTTTCTTCGATCGAGTATAATCTGCAAAATGAGGTGGGTTTGTATCATTTTTTGTCGATTTGCCTTAGACAGACGAACTTAGATTCAACTTATCTTGTTGGTTCAGATGGTGTCCCGATAGGCTAGAAAGTAGTATATTGTAGGCAGTTGGCTTACCTCAAGTGGATCAAATGCTCTGAAATTTATAGGATATGCTTTGGAAGACAAAGCTCTGACTTGCCAGGATTTGGGCCGCACAAATTACCTTACGACATGTAAAGCCATAGTAAGGTGGCACCTTTTGATCCGCGGTGGGATAGAACAGTGAGGTCGGTATGATATGTTGCGGTTCTTTAATAGATAACCCTTCCTTATTAACGCGGAACAAGGTCATACATGTTTGGGTGGATGGGTCCGACTAGAGTATTGTTGTGTATTTTGTAAGAGTTAGGATCAATCCTTCTATTTCAACTATAGGAGGTGGGTATCCTAATATTTAGAGGTAAGGTCTCCTCGACTTTTGATGATCTTTGTGGCCTTATAATTAACAAGGGGCAAGATGAATCCCCCTTAGATCTACTTAGATCGTGGATTCATAAGGAGTGACTCATTTGTATATATCAGGTATCAGAAAATTGCATAAACCACCCCTACTAGATGCCCCATTTGCATATTAGTACCCGGTATAATTGAACAATTACAACAGTGCCCAAACTTCAAATATCAATTACAAACAAACCCAATGGCCAACGCCGGTGCTCATATCAGTTCACCGGACACACGCTCTTGTCCACGTGGTCATCTATGTCAACCGGAGCTATTTGTAATTGATTTTTAGCGAGTTTTGGCCTGCAAAATAAAGTCATACTAGGGTTTACATGTAATTGACCCGAAACATGCATGGGTGTATATGTAATAATCAAAGCAACAAAAAGAGCCACTTTGTTACCCTTTATTTAAAAGAAAATTTGTGTTTCTTAATTTAATGTTGCAATCCAAAAACGTGAAATGGATAGAAGAGGACCATACCCCTAAAGCTAGAAAAAATGAATAGCCGCGGATCGATTAGAATTCTTTTGTTTTTGTTCAGTTTTTAAAATCTGCAATATTTCATATGGCAAAATATTGCTATTATCAGATTCATTGACAGAACAATTGTCAATGGATCAATCACATGGGTTGTGATTGTAATATAGATTGGAGTAGGATATATGTACAATATTGTATATTTTTCAAATGCTTTCTCTTTGTTTTTAAACTACGAACATGGCGAATCAAGTAATAATTGGAAACCATGTGCATATAAATGCAAATGGTGTTAGATAACTGGAACTACCAATCCTAGCGAAGCATAAACTGGAAATTTGATTTATTGGAAATTTGATTTAGCAATTAACATGGCTACATGATAGTTAATCATCCAAATATACCACAAAAATTAAAAGTGAAAAGCTTGTGAATTGTTTTGTTTGCCCTGCGTTCCAATAGTACGACTACATCTCCTCCTACATCTATTAGATCATTGATATGTGTCAAGTTAATTAAACATAACAAATCATGGTTTAAGTATATATTTGAAAAACTGAGTTAAGAAAAATCTTAAATAGCATAATTTAATATGATACTAAATCCTGTCAAATTTGAAAGATTAGGAAAAGAGACCAAAATTTATCGTAAAATTAATTTCTCATGGTACTAGCTACGTTCACCTATATAAAAATGGTAAAATTAATTACAATAGTTTTGTAAATAAGAAAGTAAATAATTAAGTAGTTTACCCGTTTCATTTATTTTGACCTTGTATTATATGTTACACTATAGTTAATTTCAAAATATATAACGTCATGTTGATAAGAAAAAATACGTTTATATATGTTGTTAATGAAAAAAAAATTTCTTTTAAAACTATGAATATTGCTAGGTAAATATCCCTTTTGAATACGAATCTAAATTAAACTTTTTACAACATTACTTAATAAGAAAGTTAATTTTGAATTTTGGTGTTTGTTTCACAATTACATATAAACACATGCCATATAAGAGCCATGTCCACATCCACATAAGCAATTCATGCCAACTAAGCGCCAGAGTCAATGCCGTAGATGAAAAATGAGTTTGGATGTAATATAATTGTTCAAAGACCGGGTACTAATTTGTAATTATGGCAAACAACATGGGATGTTTATGTAATTCACCCTATCAGGTATTATACATAGAGAGAATTACAAATTAGTGTCTTTCTTAAATCTTTCTTACACTTTAGTGATACATGAAAAAAATCCTACAAATTAGTGCCTATATATGCAGTTCCAATTGTAACCCCAACTAGATACTAAATATAGTGTATTAATAATGAAAATTAATTAGATTCTGTTACGACGTTCCAATTCATATATCAATTTTCTCAACAGATCCGTCATTTTGGCTTGGAGAATTGCAAGCATCTCTACTCATATCCAAGCATCAACGCATATATTATCACCTATTCAAGTATCTTTTACATTTTGGACTGGCATCACAATCTAAATGATGCTTGAAGCCTTAATAATATGATGCTTTCTTAAGTTTGATGCTTGTTCAGTGCAGTACTTTTGTAATGGATGATTGTATAATAAGATGCTGACATATTGCGGTATAATACTGAATGTTATTTACAGTTATTATTTAGTTCAGAAAGCATACACCATTAATTCATGTAATTGCAAGCATCATTCTATAATGCATACAAGCATCATGTAATTGCAAGCATCATTTTATTGTACATACAAGCATCATGCATCATGTGACAACAAACACCAAATAATTCACATGTAAGGAAAAGCATCATTTTCTTCAATTTAAGCACCATTTTCTTATACATACAAGCATCAATTTTTTCCTCAAAACAAGGAGGATTTTTTTTCCTCCAAACAAGCATCTTCATATCACTGATGCATGAAAAACAAGCATCATGTAAACCCAAAATAGAATCGAGTAGTTTGTTGATAAAAAAGCATCATTGATAGTAAACAAGCATAATTTGTAGTAAACAAGCATCATTATCTTTTTTGGTACATTGGAGAAATTAATTATCTGAAAAATATTACCACTGTTATAGAAATTCAACGAAAACAACCATCGTTTCTCTAGTAAACAACCAACATAATACGGGCATATTACACCAAAAAGTATGGATGAGAAAAAACGGACTCATGAAAATATATGAGTGCTACCATCAGCTAGAAATTGGCGCGGTGCATGTAGCCCTATTGTGACGGGCGATTTTTTTACATCGGGTGCATCAGTGACTTCTTTTATTATGACCGCCTTCACCCCTTGATGGAATCCTCTTTTTAGGCGGACGACCAGGTTGTTTCTTGGTAATTGGAGGGAGTACCATCTGCTTGCTCTCTATGTTGTCTGTATATTGCAGCATTGACTATGCCGACATTATAATCCCTCATAACATTTACGATATGTGCTTGTAAATGCAAGGAATCAACGACAAACTGATGATCTTAATTTCCAATAGAGTTAAATGTGGGGCGATAAG
This sequence comes from Plantago elongata, assembly GCA_036897095.1. Lineage (NCBI taxonomy): Eukaryota > Viridiplantae > Streptophyta > Magnoliopsida > Lamiales > Plantaginaceae > Plantago > Plantago elongata. Next base: position 39,551 of record JAYMSP010000509.1, read on the forward strand.
AAAACATGAGCAAAAAGATACCTGATAATGGAGGTTGTCGAAAGCTAAACGTTTAATTAATGTGATGAGTGATGATGCTTGTATGATTTAGAAGCAACATGTCTGGATACATGAACGTGTGATAGTGTGATTTGAATTAGTTCCTACAAAAAAGGGATTGACTCTATCTATAATGATATATTTAATTTTTAATATTACTAAAAATAATAAAATTACTAATTTGTAATAAATTTATCACCAGTTTGTAGGAAGTTTTTCATGTATCACTAAAGTGTGAGAAGTTTTCGAAATTGACATGTTAATATCTCTTATACATATTAATAAATTGTCAAAGCGTTTGTAGTCGAGTGGCAAGCTGAGACGCCTCGTAACCATGAGGTCACGGATTCGATCCCCGAAATGGGTGATTATACTCTCTGAATAGAGATTGGTAGTGATTTGCATCTAGAATCGATTGATAAATTCGTCTTCTTCAGCACTTGTAATTGTAATGCTATATTTCATGTTAATTAATAAAAAAAATACATATTAATAAATTATTATATATAAAAAGGTTTACTTTAAAGTTTCTCTCGCTGATGAATGCATGCCCTTCCAAGGTTTTATAAGTCTCTTAGATCCTTCAATATATGTATTTTTTTAATATTTGTGGAATTTTGATTATATTAGTGATGGGACCCATTCGGAATAGAAGATGAAGTTATCAAATAAGATTGGATCAAACAATATTCATTCACACCAACCGTTTTCGAGGTAGACACGGCTATATTAAACCGAAAATTAAATGAACCGAATATAATGTTATGATTGTATCAAATTTTAGATAAAGGATTGTGTTGTATTCACTCTCCTCACATGCACCCTTTAACATTATTTATTAAAAATAAAGTATCTTAATAACTAAAATTAGAATATGAGGATCTTGGAATAAATTCGTCTTCTTCAGCAATTGTAATTGTAATGTTATATTTCATGTTAATTAATAGGAAAAAATACATATTAATAAATTATTATATATGAAAAAGGTTTACTTTAAAGTTTCCCTCGCTGATGAATGCATGCCCTTCCAAGGTTTTATAAGTCTCTTAGGTCCTTCAATATATGTATTTTTTTAATTTTTGTGGAATTTTGATTATATTAGTGATGGGACCCATTCGGAATAGAAGATGAAGTTATCAAATAAGATTGGATCAACCAATATTCATTCACACCAACCATTTTAGAGGTAGACACGGCTATATCGAACCGAAAATTAAATGAACCGAATATAATATTATGTTTGTATCAAATTTTAGATAAAGGATTGTGTTGTATTCAAGACTCACCTGCACCCTTTAACATTATTTATTGAAAATAAAGTATCTTAATAACTAAAATTAGAATATGAGGATCTTGGAATTTTAGTAAAACAAAAGGATTTCAAAACTAATTTGAGGAATGGTTTAGGTGAATTTTGTTTATAGTATGAAAGAGTGCTCTTACCCGTATTATCTCGGACTCACCCTAATCGAGTGTCAATATGAAGAATAACTCGTCATGGTCTGGTCACTGGTGGAGATGCCACAAACACAAGAAAAATACTTCGACGTTATGGACGGTGATTTAAAAGTACTAGACAATAAAGATTACATTGTATACATAACTTTTCACAGCTTACATTTATTTTTGTATGTATCCACTATTCGAATGCATCAAATATCACCTTAACCAACACAGTTTGTAATAAAAACTTATTAGTCATGCTTTATGATTTAGAATTTAGGACATCCACCCTTATACATGTCATCTAAACTCGTTTTAACTATAAGTCGTCGAGTGACAAAATCGCACATGAAAATAAATATGAACATTCATGCACCATTACAAGTATTTTGGAACAAGCCAATTCCTCAGAACCCTGCATATCCCCTCTTTTCCCTATTTAAAGATCAGTTTCCGGCCCAGCCAGCCCCGGCTCTGTGTTCTTACGTTGAGAATTGTTTTAAGATAGTTTAGAAATAGATCGGTTTTTTCATTAGATATTGGAAATTTCGTTTTTTTACATTAAAACTCACAGAACGTAAATAAAAACCCACAGACCGCAAATACGTAAAAATTCACATACTCTAAATAAAAACTCACAGACAACTTAAAAACCTCATACCCTAAATAAAAATTCACATACTCTAAATAAAAATTCACATATAATATATAAAAACTCACAAACACTGAATAAAAATTCCTACTCTAAATAAAAAATGAAATTTCCATATCTAATGGAAAAATTGCTCACCCCCAATTTGTAAATTATTTCTTAATCAAAGCTGTTAGTTAATTACTTGAGTTATCATCATGAAACGAGGTGTTACAATACCAGTAACTAGATAGACGGCGTTTCTGTCATCAAAATTACAACATCGTACAATCAAAGTTCATGAGATTATTAACAGCTCTTAATACTGTGTGTTTCGACGTTTATAATTAACAGTTGAAGTACTTAAATTTGATGCAAAAGTGTTAACCCTTACATATTACTGTACTACAATTATAACAAAAATGAAAGAAGCAGAACCAAAAGCTATATCCTTCAGCTGAAGACCTCGTAGAATTTCTCGATAACAAGCATCCCTGAGTCGATCGATTCCAAAGGATCCTTCCTTAGCCGATGTCTCAGACAGTTGGGGATAACTGTCGCAATATCCTCAGATGTTACCTTATCCCTCCCTTTAAGGGCCGCCAGAGCTTTGGCTGCCCTGTTGGTAACTATATCACCTCTCAATCCATCAACATTCAGCTCAGCACAGACCTTTGAGATTTTAACTCTAAGCTCGTGATCTATAGATACAGCACTAAGGCAGCTCCTGGCTGATGTAATTTGTTCAGTCAACTTGTCCTGGTCGGCCTTGTAAGTTTCCCGAAATTCTTTTGGGTTTTTGTCAAACCTTGCTCTCTCCTCCACAATTTTTACTCGGAGCTCTGCATCTCTTACAGTTCCAACTTGCGCATGCATACCAAACCGATCAAGAAGTTGTGGCCTAAGCTCTCCCTCTTCTGGGTTTCCAGAGCCAATGAGTATGAACCTGAAGGAAATTGAATATTGATCAGGTTAAATGCTTATCTAAGCAAAATTGTGAATGACCAGTCTTTAGAGGAGTGTTCTATTAAAGCTTTTGCAGAACTAGGTGTTATAAGTTGTGGAGAAGAAGTCAAGAGGGTGAACATTTATAAGCTAATAGTGTTTGCAAATTTGTCACAACTAGGTTGAAGTATGATTTTCATTGTCTGTAGACCATCTTGACAAGAAAGTGGATATAAATTTAACAGATATTAACATCCTAATTGGGATATGTATGGAATGACATGAAATTTTAGCAATAAAAGAGTCCAGAATCAGCCTTCAAATAGTAAGAAGTGTAGCACAAGAAGATATATAAAGACCTTTGCTTCTACCTTCTGCTTCTTTAAAGAGAAGATGCGTAAAAGTTACTTTATATTCATAAATGGGTAATTCAAAGTGTCTCCATCAAATTTAGGTATTATATTGTGGTATAGAGTCCATTCTATGTCATTTTTCCCTTAAAATTGTCGATGAATGTGTGTGTGATACACTCCCCACCCAAATTCAGAATCAAGTCATAGTTTGGCGCCAAAAAGCATGTGTGAAACACTTTGAGATGATTATACGCACTCCTTTGAGTGTTTTACACGCATTTCATTTATGGAGATTGCCTTACATGTGCTTCTTGGCGCTAAAATCTGACATGATAATGAATTCTTGTGGAAAGAGTATATCGCACACATTTTCCGGTGATAGGGCAAAAGAAAATATATGGACAATATACCACACAGTCCACACTCCACAGTATAGTCCCAAAACTGGACTAGGCTACTCTATAGTCTATCGTGCCCAAATGTTTCACTCTATAATTTTTTATTACCCGTTTGAATACACTTCATAAGCAAATTTCAGCTAGTTAAACACAAATTCCTTAGAAGGCATAAGAAGACACTTCGATATGACGCAAATTAATAGAACCCCCTGAAGACTGAACACACATTCTAAATTTCTAATATTTGTTATTGGAAAAGGAAAGGATTACTTCTCTGTTATGGGAATAAATCTAAAAGTACCTGATAAGAAAAGAACTCATAGTACTACTTAAATATCTTAATGAAAATAAAAATACTTGCATTTCCTAACTATATTACTGCTTTCCTACTAAAATGTTACTTCCTAATCAGGGGCCAAAGAAAACGAACCTGGCTGGGTGTGAGATGGAGATACCTTCCCTCTCCACGGTGTTCCAACCCGATGCAGCTGAATCCAAGAGGACATCTACTAAATGGTCGTCCAAAAGATTAACCTCGTCAACATATAGAATCCCTCTGTTAGCTTTTGCTAATAGACCAGGCTCAAATGCCTTCACACCTTCAGTAAGGGCCTTCTCAATGTCAATCGTACCACAAACTCTATCTTCAGTAGCACCCAAAGGCAAATCAACCATGTTGATTTTGGTTGCAACCACAGGGATATCTTCACCTTTCATAATCTTATCACGTACCTCCGGGCCTTGTACCTCTGCATCCTCTGGATCTGAGTTAAAAGGATCACCATATACTACCCTGATTTCAGGAAGTAAATCCACCAACGATCTTACTGTTGTGGATTTCCCAGTTCCTCTATCACCCATTATCATCACACCTCCAATTTTTGGATCAATCACATTTAGTAGGAGACAGAGTTTCATCTCGTCTTGTCCCACTATAGCTGCAAATGGGTAAACAGGCCTCTGATTCTCCTTTGAAGCAGCAAGCTTCATCACCTGGTATAAAAATTTAATATGTAAATAAAGCTCCTTTCTTCCCAGTAAACACTAATCATTGAGCTCCATTATCATCGCACATAAAATATACGACAAAAGTATCAAGTGGAATTGCAATTTAGAGAAAATTACACACTGATCTTCCCAGTCTCATCTTGGAGTCACACAGAATGTTCCGTTTCACACTATCTTAATTTATATCGATATACTACTAGAAGTTGGAAGTTGAAACCGTGTTCCTAACATTGACTCTATTTAAGTAACTTGTGATTCGTATCATTTCTTCTGTGCTGCAAGTAAAAAATTGATTTTGTGGTTACAAATCTTTTTAAATTTAGGAGGTTTAGTGAAAGTCCATAGCTTGAAGGGGTCAAGTACATAAACTCTTATACTTAGTATGAAAAAATGCTATTCATCCAACAACTAAGACATAGGTACCATAATGCTGTAAAATAAGATGAAAGTTTCCATGAAACATTCAATTCGTAGCCAGTAATTCGAGCAATATGAAATTCACCCCCAACGTTTAATTACACAACTCCGTCTGTTTCTGACAATAGGTGCAAAATACTCATTGGTGATTACTTGCACCTACTGATTTGGCCAAACGAATCTCACACCACGTTTTAAGACGCACAACCTACTTGCATTCCAAAGTATAGACCGAAACTACAAGAGCCTAATTCTATCACCCCTCGAATCACATTGCACGCAGAAAGACGAACATTTTCACATACTGAGCATGTTTATAAAAATGTAGTACAACATTCTGCATAGGTAAACTGTGAAGTAACAAAAAATCATTCAGAATTCAAGAAGCAACAAATTATAACCTGTTCTTGAGCAGGACTAATCTCAGTGGTAACATTTGTAATGGTGAGACGATTCGACCGCCCTTTCTTCAAGGGAACCCCAGCCCCTCCACAAAACTTCCTTCCTGAACTTATCCCTATTCAAACAAAATGTAACCAATCACTTCACAAGCCCAATTCAAATCCCTATAAACTATCAAACTCACAACACTCACTGCTAAACAGGAATTTTGACCACATTAACGCAATAAAGAAGCAGTGTAGCTTGAAAATGAAGGAAATTAAGCAAAGGGTGTAGTGAAGTTGGAAAATTAACTCACCAGAGGGAAGAAGGAAAGCAGAAGAGCGAGTAGATGCTGATGAGTGAGAAGAAAAGGCTCTTGCGGCCATTGGTGAAGTTCCAACAAGACCAGCCATGTCGCACAGTGTGTTGTGAGAGATCAACCAGCTGAAATTGGCATGGATGGTGGTGGTGTTTACAGAAACGTTGCTCTATTGCTTTGATGGTGTTATTCGGGTCAAGATAAGAGGATCAGATTTCCATGACCCACACCTTTTTTTCTTTTCCCATTTCCCTTTTTTTTTAATTCATTGTAAAATAAAAATATAATAAATTATACGATATCGATTGAATATATTTACAAATTAATATCGATTGATCGGGGCCATAAAAATTAATGTATGAGTACGCCTCACATTATTCACGTAAAGCTCAAGTTGACAATCTTATAAGGTTTAGGCCTGTTTGTCATACCGCTGGAACGGTCATTTTCTCATTCAAATTAAATATTTTATAAAAGATAACAATTTCAATTGTAAAACACAACTCAAATTCTATCACAACTCCTTAATTGTTTAATGGTGACTACAATTGTATATCAACCAAGTAAACGAAAGCTATAAACCCTCTAAAATAAATTGTATTCATCTCAATGGCACTTCGTTTTGGTATGACATTTCTCATTCTACTACATAATTCACTCAACACTACTTTTTTATTAGGTAATGGTCCAGAAATACGATTTGGTTTACCAGTTGGGCTTATGGCAATTTCTGTTTCAATGATTGAAGTGGCATACATATGAGGCCCAAAATATTAATGTATTAGTATTGGACTCTCCGGATGATCTGATAACACTAGTTTATTCAAGAAATAATAGAAGACGGAAGAATCAAATGAAAACACTCTTCAGTCGATCCCGACGACTACTTTGAGTTAGAATACGACAATTGAAAATATAGATATTCGCGGAGGAGAAGAATAAATTAAACGATCTAGAAGGTTGGAAATGAGTTAATGACTACTTCCTCCGCCCCGTGATCCGTTTTTAACATACCACAAAAATGTAATAATTTTTTATTTATAAAAATAATCTATACAATACAATTCATTTTTAACTACACATTATAACCGTGTTGAGCGCGGTGCCCATATATTTTATAAATGCATTATAAATTAATCAAATTTAGATCAGGTAAAGACTCACATATTATGTTTCATGTGGCATTTGTTCTTGGATAGGTAAATGTGAAAATATTTCTACACATTTGTTCGTTGTATCGAAGTATATATACATTAATTTAACAAGTAGCGGTATTAAGGATATCCGACGGACTTATCCATTCGTAACGGTAGGCAAAACTTTTATTAGTAATATGTTCCATTATATAATGTGATTTGATCCATAATGCGGATAAACAAACGAATCCACAAATGCGGATCACATGAGCAACCTTAGTGTGGTGTTAGGATGAGAGCGAAGAAAATTTAGGATAGCATTTTTTAGTAGCCGGTTGTTAGAGAATAGACGAGAAGTGCCAAAAAAATTGCAAAAGTGAAATTACACTTTTACAAGTGCTAAACAAATTGCAAAAATAATTTGCCTTATCAATATCTAAATACTAGATACAAATATTAATGAAATATCTAAATACTAAAAAGTGAATAACGAAGAGAATAACCGAACAAGTGAGATAGAGATCGAGGTGTAGGTTGAGCCAACTGCACGAATACCAACTAAAATATTTATTGGGACAACAGAAGTCCTGTGCTGGTTCAAAAGACATAAAACATAAAAAAATTTAGCTTCTCCTCTTCTTTCTTGATTAACCAAAACCTTCTATTTAATGGATGTGGATGGATTGACCGACTTTTTGTTCCGTACGTTGGCCAAGTTATACGAGAAACAAGCTATGTCGTTTCATGATAAATTATGCAATCCACAGAATCCATGGCTCGTTTCATGATAAATTATGCAATCCACAGAATCCATGGCTCGGGATGCATATCTCCATTGTACTATTTTGTATGATGTTTGCCACTTACACTCCAAGTGCTTGCTATGGGATCATATGGGCATCTTGTTTAATTTATGCTCTTACATTCAAATATTTAGGTGTAGATATTACTTAGTTTTCTGAATATATTTATACTGGACACCTATAACACCCCATACTAAATGACAGAGAGATTGATGTTTTATGTCAAATAGATTATGAAACATTATGCTGAATTTTGTAAGACAAAACTTGATTGTGAAATGTCATACTATTTATTATGTATTTTCGTATGAATTTCTTATGCATTTTTTATTACACACACACTAGAACTGATACACCTTGTTAAGGGCGGTGCCTATATATTTCATCAATAAATTGTATTACATATTATATTTCATGTGGCATGTGTTACTTGGATAGGTTATTGGGAAAATATTTCTACACATTTAATTTGTTCGTTGTATCGAAGTACACGTTGATTTAACAAGTAGTGGCATTAAGGATATCCGACGAATTTATCCGTTTGTAACGGTAGACAAAACTTACATTCGAAATATGTTTAGTTATATAATGAGATCTGATCCGTAAATGCAGATAAACGAATGAATCCTCATATGCGGATCATATGAGCAGCTTGTTGAAGAATAAAGAAGAAGTGTTAAATAAATTGCAAAAGAAATGACACTTTAACATGATGAGACTTATAATATTATTTTTTAAACAACTAAAAAATTAACACGCGATACTCGCATGCAATCTTTCAACTTATCATTGAAATAAGCTACTATATTAATAATTTATATTTTCATAGAATTTTAATTATAATATACTTAGTTGTTTAGAAAATCAAACTAATTAGTATTAAATATTTCAATTTAAATGTTAGTTGGTGAAAAATATAATTTATATATCTATATTTTATTTGTAATTTTTTTTTTTTTTTTGAGAACAATCTTATTTGTAAATTTAAAACCATCCAAAACTTTAGATTCAAAATAAGAACATTATAAAGGAATGCCAAATGCATAGGGAGAGATATAAAATATACTACCAATTGGATTAGGATACTTCAAGATTAGGTTTAAGAAATGCAATGAATAAAAAGCAAAGACATTAACCGTTCATGTGAGAAGGAAGAAGGAAAGAACTGAAACCAAAAAATCAGCCTGTAAGCCGTAACTGGTTTTTATAAAGATATATGTTCATGAATGAAGGGTAAAACGGAAAAAGTATTAATTTGATGGGTTAACTAATCAGGTTATTTTTCTTTTTATAATACTAAAAAATTAATACGCGGTACTCACGTGTAAACTGTCAACTTATTAATATTATTAAAAAATTATTAAATTAATAATTTTACATTATAATAGAATAATTCTTCATATTGCAAATGAAAAAAGTAGTTATGATGAGGGGTAAAATAGAAAAGAGAAAAGTTGGTCCGTTAATTACCCTGATCTTCTTTCCTTTTTATAATAGTAATAGACTAGAAAATTGACGCGGTACTCGCATGCGAACTTTTAACTTATTAATATTGTTGAATAATTAGTAACAATTTACATCATTTTAGAACTATTATAAGTGTAATTTTTAAATTAAATCATATAAGATGGTGCAATGAAAAAAAATAGTTAAA